>DWMR01000423.1:0-12762 GCA_018245355.1 Dalla costala
GTTTCCTCTCAAAATGAGAAGGTTATGGCACCGCGCTGGCCAAGTGTGGGTTGATGTGAACCAAACCTTTAAGAAAATTATGAATTCTCAGACATGCATGTTTCTTCCTAATGTTTTTTTCACCATTAATAAACGAGCTTGCAGTCCCACCAACCGCTGCCGTCCCTGGACATCTGTGACAAGCCTGGAATAGGACTGTATGAGGGACTGTTAGTTAGTTATTCCTGTTAAGCTATGATGTTAATAAGAATTCATTAGTGTCATAGTTCATTACTATTCTTTAATAATAGGACTATGGGTGTTAGGACTGTTAGTGACAGTAAAAAAAAACTGTCACGAAGTAAAACTGTCAGTTGTTTTAAAATCTAGCTTTGATAACTCTGCGCGACATAAGTACTCTCTCTCTTTCACACATGCACACATACGCACACATACGCACACTCCAATATTACATTACATCACTAAAACATTTACCAATCAAAAAAATTGCTTCTTTTTATCCGAATATGATAAGATTTTTTTTACCTCTTAACATAACAAATTACAATACTCTTTATTATACACCAACAAATAAAGATACAAGATAGATACAGTTACATACCACAGAGTGACAATATACAAAAAGCGGTCTTATCGCTTAAAGCGATCTCTTCCAGACAACCTCTCTGCGAAATTACGTCTGCGATAACACATACATAACAAACTTTGACTCTTAGTGTATCTACACACAAAGTTTACAAATAACTGTTGACAAGGTTTATTTTAGTAAGACGATAAATTAATTAGGTAATAATTGTAACCACACATTAAGGCGTAGGTAGGCGTATCGGGTAGTATCTAATTTGTGCTTAAATATTTAAAAATAAATGATGGCATTATTAGTATTCTAACGTAATTTCTTTGTCAGTTAGTTAATTGTCTATCTGTTTATCATTTATTGGCAATTAAATAATGTTCGATGTGCGACGTTCCGGTATATAAACCACTTAATTATTTTACTACTATCAGTTGTGTGTTTTTCTCAGCTTGTGCGCATCTTCACAAAAATCATCTTTAACTCATACATATTATACATTCTAACAAGAAAATGTTCCGAAAAGTTTTTGAATCGGTGAGTGTCTACAATATTAGATATATTATGTATCAGTGGTTTTACTATGTATTGATAAATTCAGTGATATGAATAAAATAAAGACAATCCTCACAACTGAGAAGGCCAGTCAGTCAATAAAATAATAATTCTACTGTTCATTAAGCCACTCGATTAAGGCGAAAAATTGTTTTGGTATATTTCAACTTTAATAGTCAAATTAGCAAACCGATGACTGATCCTTATTGAGCATTTTATATTAAGTGTTTTGACTACTTTTTAGAGACCTTAGTAGGTAATATGTAATGTGTATATTATACGTTCAAACAGATTATGACAATTATTAATACTAACATTAATTCATTTATGCTTCTCCATTCTTTTACATGTGTCCATAGTGAAAACCTAATAATAATATTTTTCTTTGTATATACTTTACAGGGAGAAGGTTCTGAAATACAGCATCAGTCCAAGAAAATGAAGAGATATAGAAGTGCGTTTACTACTGGACAAGTTAATTATCTGGAAAAACAATTCAAGAAGTGTCCCTACATAGGAAGCGCGGCCCGCAAAGAGGTCGCCAACGTTTTAAATATTCCCGAAAGAGCCATCAAAATTTGGTTTCAAAATCGCCGTATGAAAGAGAAGAAAGAAGTAATTAATAAGGAACATGTTTTAGATCGTCAAAATAACTTGATAAATAATGTTGAATTTGCTAAAGATTCATTAAATAATGTGCATTCTTCGCAATCAGCTAACGACCGTCAATGCTCGTTACAGTTAGCAGTATCAAACCAAGCTGATAAAAATACTAGCGGTTCTTATAATGACGCAGTGCATTCTAAGTTTTCCAATCAAATTAAAATAGAAAATTTGACGAGACGGGCAGATAACTACGACCGACCTCCTATCTTTAAAGATATTGAAAAAATGAATTATGTAACACGATCCATTGATCAAACCATTTTATCAAGACCAGCAAATTTAGCAGATTATCATTTCAGCAAAATGTACAATAATGAAAAGTTCGTTAAGTGTTTGGGAAAAAACAAAAAAGGGGATGTTAAAAGAAAAGCTATACCAAAATTTTCAACGAAAAGGTTACCTCAGGGTACTTCAATGCAGAAGGTACCTACAATCATACCAGGATGTCAAGATTCGCCTGAAGACTTGTCAGCAAGTAAACTACCTAATGTTATGATGCCACAGAATCGTTACGGGAATATAAATTTGAACTCAGCATATGTTCCTTTTTGCAATACGGAAAACGTTTGTCTTTCCGCGGGCAATGTTATATGGAAACCGGTTAATGTAATGTCTGTTGTGTCGCCAAATGGCTTACCGGTCACTGTTCCTGAAATGCAGCCACATGTGATGAACCAAAATGATACTAATAAATGTAAATGTAATTGTAAATGCACCACGAAAAACAGAATAAATTACCAACCAGGAATCATAACCCCTCAGCCTCAATATGTCATAGCGATTCCATATAGCAATAACTCAAATATTTTATGATAATTCTCCGAAAACATATTATTGTTATACCAATACTTATCACCTATTTGTACATCGTAAGATTAAAATGTTATGTTAGTTTTTTTATAAATTGATAGTTATTATTATTTACAGTTCATTTTTTAGATTAATTTTTTTCGTAATTAAGTTTCCGCTATTTCTTGTAAAGCTCGACTTTTAAAGGGAATAAAGTTGTTTTATTAATTATATATTATTTTATTTTTTCAATTATAAATTATATTTCATGATTTTGTATATATTATATGATATAGGAATTTAAAACAAGCTCTAAATTTTCTACGCATAATAGAATAATTAGTTTTTTGAAATATGAAAAATATATAAGTTACAATAAATGTTTCTTAAGCGAATACTTTTCATTCTATTAAGAAAACTCTCTTTACCCGTCTTACAATACAAAATAAATAGTATGTATTATAAGTATGTTTATGTTTCCAATTATTATTTAATCATAATCAATCATCAATTATTGGAACCTTGCAGCAGTAATCGAAACATTATATTATAACGGAAACAAAAGTTGTTATATTGGGTATTTATTTTATTCGAAATATAACATTACAATTTTATTTATTAATTATTACACGAACATTTTGGAGTACATTGCTTAGAAGTTACAACTAGTATAACTAGAATAACCACAACTAGTAGGTACCTACTCTATACATTTTGAACAGTTAATGAAAATAACAGTTACCATGAGATGTGAATTTCAAGAATAGATATTGAAAGAATGATTTAGAAAAAGTAAAAGAAAGGAATTGAATTATAAAATATCATAGCAACATGGTTTATTTATGATTAAAATAAATATGTAGTTTATCCAAATTTAAAACAAAGATCCTAAATTTCCTAAAATATACATTTCTTAAAGAATAACAAAATATACTAAAGTGTACATTAATTAATGCATACATCTTAAAAATATAATTTAAATTTATACACAATCCTCAATCAAACTATTTTTTTTATCCTTAAGTACCTAATAATATTATTCAAAAATATATTAAAATGCTTACTTTACTTGTAAATTATTTTATTTTATTATACGTTTAGTTTTCCTTAATAATTATAGATAACTTGTATCAAAAATATTTACAGGCCAATCTTGATTATTAGCATCGGAATTTACAAACTGATTATTTACATCTCCCACATTATAATAATACTTTAAATCTGCCTGTGGTGGGAAATACTGAGCATACTGGGTATTGCTTCTTAAAACATTTCTATCATGATGGAAATATTCAGGGTAATTTACGTATCGGGGAATGGTGGAATTGTTAGATGTGACATAACTACTTGCTTGGTTTTGAGGAGCGGCTGAGCTAAGGTAATTAGTTGGAGCGTAATAGTAATGTTGTTGAGGTCTTACATGACTTTGTACACATGATTGTAAATAGCTGTTATCTGATACAAAGTTATTTGCAGGTGGCGATGCTTCTAGAGGAGGTGACAATGACGCTGCAACTCCCTCGCTTGCCGACTCACTACTTTCTGATATTTTTTTCTTCTCTTTCATTCTTCTGTTCTGGAACCATATTTTTATGCATTTTTGTTCAATTTGTAGGCATTCGGCAATTTCTCTGCGTCTATCTACATCAATATATTTTGATTGGGAAAAGATTTTTTCTAACGCCCTCACTTGTTCTGTTGTAAACATGGTTCGGTTTCGTTTGTTCTTTTTCTTTATGGTTTTATTTATGCTTGTATCTGAAATAGATAGTTCAAAAATATTTATTTGCTTGTGTTAGTTGATACACTACTCATAATAACCTTACGAATTAATGCTGACCTTTTATTTTTTCTTTCTTGACCCCAGGCCATACAGTAGTAAATGGTCTGTTATCCCAACAGTGGATCTGAAATCAAATGTAATGACATATTTTTATTGATTTTACAATAACTGCTAGGAACTATTCGGACCTTTTTCATGGCGATTTTTGGTGTTACTACATAGAAACAACAATTATAGGAATAAGACTGCAAAGGGCTGTGGTATTATCTGAAGCTGGTTGTGAGCTTTATTTAAGCATATAATAATGTATGCATGTTTGTTACATACTTGGAGAAAACTGTGATTTGTGATCGTGTAACTGAGGTGTGGTAAATTTACGTAAAATAAAATAGTCTTTCAGATGAATAGAGTAAAATATTTTATTTCTATTGCATATGGAAATAATAATAATCATCAGTCATGTGTTTAATTTTGATATACCTGCCTATTCAAGTTGCAACACTTGCGGATATAAAGTTTCAAAAATTTTGTTAATTTCTCAAAAATGTCTTTATAATAAATGTACTTACCTCATTTGTATCACGTAAAGATGTCAAAGAAGTCATCAGAACGTTATGAAACATATCAAATACTGTAAACTATAATTTTACTCGTATACGCTAATCAACACGCAACTTGATACTGATACTTGCAACAGCGGCGGTTAGCAAATTTAATAAAATTGTTAGCTCCATTCGCTTCTACCCTCATAATTTAATACATTTGCCTTGTTGCGTTTATGGTTAATAATTGTAATGCTGGTTTTACACCTAGAGCGGTACCAACCAACCAACGCCATAC
Organism: Dalla costala; assembly: GCA_018245355.1. Taxonomy (NCBI): domain Eukaryota; kingdom Metazoa; phylum Arthropoda; class Insecta; order Lepidoptera; family Hesperiidae; genus Dalla; species Dalla costala. The sequence continues at coordinate 5,208 of DWMR01000423.1, forward strand.
TAATAAAGAAATGAAATCAATTTTGATTAAGTAAATCATTAATTTTGATAAAATCATACAACTTACTATTGTTTTTGACATTTTGATAAATCCATTCTTATTTATTTATTATTATTCGAATTCAAATCTTGATATTAATTTAATCAAATTGACATTTAATTTTGCTGTTGATATTGGTATTGTAATAACTATCTTGTCTTTCGGCCTGTAAGGTGTGGCTGCCGGTCACACATAAACAGGAGGCGATCATCTCAGTTCTAAGAACTTGCACCTATGGTGTGACTAATCTTGAATAAGATACCTACCTACCGTAGATTAGGCAATACTGTACCTACTATGACAGCAACCACGTAATACCATTGTATGCTCGGTTCCTACTATGCTATTTAAAAGATTTATTAGATATTTATTTATATTTTTGGCACATTGCTACTTGATTTAATTTTGCAATAACTTTAATCAACTTGCTTAATCATCGAAAAATAAACGTAAACAAAACTTCGTTCCAATAATTAAAGCAAAATAATGTAATTAGCATGTAACTACTAATTTATCGACCAGGTATTGTCCTTAATTGGGATTGAACTAAGCTTAAGCAACCAATAACGACGTATCTTACATTTAGGGAGGGGAGTCCTTAATGAGTTCAAAACAAAGTATCCCTTTATAAGAGTAAAAGGGTTCATCAATTATTATCATTAGTGCCCAGTATTTTGCACAAAATGTCTGCTCATTGCACCTCAAGCGTATTCGCCATGACCGAACGTGACAACGGGTTATGGGGAAACAATAACAGACACCCGTTCAGTGATTCTTACAGCAAGAAATTGCATGAACCCGTATGTATCAAAAATACGAAAATGATGTGTGAAAGATGTGAAGGATGTGTGAAAAATACTTGCACACATTAATCTATATCAAATAAAGTGTAATTTCACATTGCATTTTAATTTTCAGGGGTGCATATCTCAATGCTGTTCAACAGGATTCAGCCAAGTTATACAATCAAATAATTACAGCGATTTGGTAAGTTTAGTTCGAGAATATAATAGATCATTCATCTTTAAATTCATTTAAATTTGAACGTATTTTACTTTGTCTCTTTTCAGGAGCAGCCTCTTATACCAGGCGAATCAGTTGAATACATTCTCACTCCAGTGTCATCTGAAAACTTTTTTTTATACGATCCGAACACATCATACGACAAAGTGCCTGAAGTAAGAATCACGCAACAAACGTAATTATGCCTTTACTAACCTACATGAATTGTATTTTACTCTAAATCTTAATGTTGTTTTCAGAATCAAGGCATTATCAGTCGAAAAGTGGTGGATAATTCTGAAATGGCGTATTCAGAGTTATGTTATAGAAGACCAGTGGAAAACAGTAAATTCTCTCATTTTTGCAAAAGTCGAGTGGAGCCAGAATGCATTAAAAGAAGTTATTGCAAAGGCGTTGTAAAACGTAAACGTAAAAGAACTGTATTTACTACAGAACAAATAATAGCAATGGAAGGAGTTTTTAAAAAAAGGCCCTACGTCAGCAGAGAAGAGAGACTTGTTCTTACCCGAAGGCTTAGTTTAAGTGAAAAGGCCATAAAAATTTGGTTCCAAAATCGGCGCCGTACTACAGAAAGAAGAGAAAAAGACCAGTCAGACTCCTGTCATTCCGATTCGACAGTTGAAGAAATGTTTGATGCTCATACCTCTAGACTGGATTATATTGAATCTCAGATCAATCAAAGTACGGATGAAAACGGAATTGTCACACTCGACAACGAAACAATAACCGAATTAGTAACCCTTATTAGCAATGTACTTTCTCACAGTATAGATTATAATAATACTTTATTTGAAAACAAAAGTAATGATATCTACAGTGAAAGTTACTTAATGTATGAGCCAATATCGCCAGAAAGTTTATCTGAAGAAAATAATGAAACTGAACATAATATTTCGAAATGGGAGCCATCAGAACCTGAAGAATCTTTACAACGACTAATTGACATTCAAACTGTTCTATACAGCTAGTAATTTACTTTATACCTGTGGTTCTATAATTGTGATAATGCTTAGCTTAGGATTATTTTTAAAAAGTCCAACATTGTAAAGATTGTTGTCATGTTTTCGAAATATCTACTTTTTTATATATAAAAAAAAAGTGATTTGTGTAAATAAAAATAGAGATTTTAATAATAACATTAAGTATATTTTACTTCTCGTATGATTTTTATTGAAATATATTACAAAGTCTTAAATTACAAACATTTTTTAAATACTAAGAAGATATACAAACTATCTAAGTAGACATAGGTCAAATTTTACAAAACATTACCACGTAGGCATTAAGTATTCAGTGCTAGCGGACATAAAATTAAGTACAAAGATACTAGAAGATTTTTTTACAAACCTACTGATATCTACTAACAACTACTAACTTAATTAACATATTTCATATTTACAGTCTTTGACATCTTTCCATTTATTAAATAAGCCTTACTCGTCTAATTCTGATTAGTTAAGATTAGAAAGTAAAATGTATAAAAAAGTTTTTTTATCTTTCGATATATAAAAATACATTTACATTATTTATATTGCTATAACCCATTAACGGCTCACTGCAGGCAACGGGTCTCTCCTCAGTTCAACTGCGGAAGTCTGGAGTGAAGAGTACACTCCACACTGTTCCAGTACGGATTGGTGGAGGAATTAGTGGCCAACCTGAGTGTCTGAAGAATTTAAGGCTGTTATCCAACGATGATAATCGGGACCGACAGCTTAACGTGCCCTTCGAAGCACGGAAGCACTTATACATTTTTTGTCACTTGCGGTCACCCTTACAACTACCGTGTCTGGCGTGGGTTATCTTTGTCGATCAGTTACAATTGACAAAGACAAGCCAGGTTTACGCCAAGCGGTCACGAGCGCTATAATATACATATTTATTTATATATCACACTACCGGGCCCGGCGGACATTGTCCTGCCCTGATAATAAAATAGAATCGCCGGAATCTGATGGCAAGCGCATGGAAATCCAAACTATCTAGACTTACTTAACACAAAAAATTTCAACAAAATCGGTCCAGCAGAATCAGTTAGCAAAATCGGTTTGACATCTTGGATTGCAAAATTGATCCGATACTCGTGTTTGGCATCCCTGAAAACCTATAAAATAACACCCATGTCGATATAATAACATGCCCGCCATCAATCTTTAATTATAATTTTTCTTAAATTTTCAAATGTTTTTATAGTTATTCTGCTATTCCGGGCCTGATAAATCAAACAAATTAAAAATCATAAGAATCGGTAAAGCCGTTCTTGAGTTATAAATGGTGTAACTGACACGATTTTGCGACTTTGTTTTATATACGAGTATATACCTACATAGATTATTATAATACATGATACGATTATATTGTTATTCACTTCGGATGACAGGATTTTTTGTACAAAATACTAAAAATCAACCTGCTACCAGCAATATATAAAAAATTGCTAGTCAACTTGTTTAATTACGGTACAACACAACGGTACATTAAAGAAAATATTTAATTTAATCCTGAGCTGTATGTTGTTGAAATCCCTAGTAAGATTTTCGAATGAGAAATATTTTTATCAATTTTGATATCATTAATATTATACCTACAATTGATTCCCGCGCAGACAAATGAGGGCACAAACTTACTGCTTGTTTTATCTCCGGTGGTGTAGTCACTCCATTATGAAGATGCCTATAACAAACCAAGTTGGATTGCTGCTCTTTAGTTTTAATGTTATTACATGTCATACATGCATGATTACAAAGATATGTACGAGGAGAACTTACTCGTTGATGGAGTTGGTAATTGACTAGAGCTGTCTGGTGCTATATAAGCAAAATATGGATCCTGTGGAAGCGCCATACTTGCTCTGGTGTATAAACTGTTATCTTCGTAGGTAGGTGTTGCACCAGACGGAATTGTTGTAAACCCATAAGCATCCGAGGTCGTTGGCTGCATTATTGCATTACTCGGCAGTGAGTTATAATACGGGGATCCACTAGAATAACGCATCATATCATCGCTGATTTTCAAATTAACCCCATTTGGAACGTAACTTTCCGATGACAGCGAAGGTAACGTAGAATTCGGTTGCAGTGAATCATCGTTGCCGTAGCGATAAACTTCAGACATGGGTGAGTAAGCTGCCCTACTCGAGGTACCTGTATAATACGATGAATAGGACAAATTTGGCGTGTACGCCGGCAGTTCGACGGTATTTTGTGGGCCTTTTATGACAGATTTCAATGTGTTTATCGAAGAATATTCTGGTGGCCTCGCAATGGTATCGTTAGTCGATAGGTAAATTTTATGATGACTTGTGTGGCTATCTGTTAGCAATCGCCGATGGCGATCGTGGCCGCCACAGCTTCTACCGTGACTAGTTTTATGGTCTTGAGTAGACGATAGTTCTTTAGAACTAGATGGGCTGCTATCATCTACTGATGAAGATGGTTTGTTATGTTTATTGTCCTTTTTGTACTTCATGCGTCTATTTTGAAACCATATTTTAATTTGGCGCTCCGACAGTTGCAAGTAATTAGCAAGTTCGATACGTCTTGGTCTGCACAAATAGCGATTTTGATGAAACTCATTTTCCAATTCTACTAATTGTGAACTTGTGTAAGCCGTTCGAGCTCTCTTAGTAAACATTTTTTGATAAGACGACGATTCGGATGACATATCTGTAGACAGAAAAAATGTTTTAATCAATTGAATGCTGCAATCGTAGACACAATAGAAAATCAATTGTGTTTCGCCTAGATATGTCCACAGTACATTCCAGGGGTTAAAGAGACTTTATGATCAATATGTACAAAAGTTTAAATAAAAAGTAAATTAGTTTAGTTGTGTAGGTATTACTCTCGTGGCATGAAATAAAAAAATTATTATTTATATTGCATTGGAATGTTACATTAAGATTATAACTTTATTTTTTGTTTCTTTGTTTATCTTGAATAAAAAATAATAAAAATAAAAAGTAATTTTACCGTTTGCAAGTGAAGCTTCTGCAATAATGATTGGATTGCTCAATTCCACTGTAGTTTTACTATCCCACGATATATTCTGAAACACCAACAACAATTTGTACTGTATACATTTATAAAATTAAAAAACGTCTCACTCTGTCAAACTTTGGTAAAGCAATAGAGTAGGTGCAACCTATTTCTTAATTACCACTATCTACTACAAAATTAAATTGTCATTACAGATCCGGTTAGTCTGCGGTAAATCACATAGCGATAGGTGTATTTATATCAGGGCATTGTGAAATTTTAGTATAAAGCATTAAAGTTTAAATTGCTTTGTGGTTTATTTACCTCGGTTGGAAAACTTGATTCGTTTATTTCTCTTTCAGGATCTTTTACATCATCACTAATTCGTTGGTGACACCGAACAGGTTCAGTAGTGGGATAACTTCTACTAAACATGGGATTCCCAATGTGAGTGTTTCCATTCATGTTTATGCATTCTTCTGTAACTATTTCCTCTGTACTTGATCCATAATTGTTAGTTGAACTATTGCTTATATTTTCATATTGAGGCACATCGTATTCGTATCGTGGCTGTAAATCAACATGCCCATGTGCAGTATTATATGACTGGTGCAATCCCAGAATATCTTGAATACTAAATCCTGTGGAATCTCTGGAGTTGTAATCTTGCACAAAGGAGTTTGATATGGCAGATACAACTTCTGTTTTGCAATCTTCAAATGCATTATCTTGGGTATTGTAGTGAGTGGCTTCTGATAGAATATCTTGAACTCCATGAGATGTGAGGGTGCTGATCTTATAAAGATGTTTCTGAGAGGTATCCAGCTCATTCGGCACGTGTTTTGACGGATCTGTCAATGAAAACTCTGATGTGGATGAATCTCTGGAGTCGTCTTCCGTTTGAAGGCTTGGCGGTGGAGAGGGGGTTGATGTAGACATTTTGAATCACAGATTTTAGTCACACCTTGTTTCGCGTTCTCAGTTATTTCGAAACAAATATGGAACGCACCATCACTAACGCGACTACACGGTAAACCATTTGTTTACTAAATGGTTTTTTCTTCACCTGAATATCGTTAATTTAGTAATGACTTTGTTCATTTGTGTGCTACATTTCTTGGTTTATTCGTTTGTGTGCAGCCGATAAGAGGGACATACCGGGTCTGTGATAGGAAACCAACGCAAGATAAAACTTTAAAATGTATTTCGGTGGCTAAAACACTTGTCACAACCTCTTAGACAATACCACACAATAGAGATTCCATGTTGAGATAACAAATAGTGGACATTAGTACGAGAATCTTACCTTTAAACCACGAAAATGATAAGCAATCTTATCAATTTATTTATTCAAAATAAACTATAGATACCAATATAGAATATAGCTTGACTTGAACCCAAGAAAAGGACATGAAAAATCTTCTGAAGAGTTTAAATAGGGGACCAAAGTTTGTACGGGCAAAGTCACAGATAAATGAAACGATAATTCGTTTTTATTTATCGCTTGGCCCGGGTACCTAATCCTCGTCTTCCCATACAAACTTTCATCCTTTATTCAACCACTTAAGGGGATAAGTTTTTAAAAATAAAATTAGCCTATGTTCTTTCCCAGGTTTTAAACTAACTCCATATCAAATTGTATCACAATGGGCCCAGCGCTTTAACCGTGAACGACAGACAGAGTTACCTTCGCATATATAATAACACCCCCGCAACTGTCCCACGGGAACCGTACACCTTTCCGGGAGAAAAAGTTGCCTGTGCGCTATTCTAGACTATAATCTATATCTGTGCCAAACTTCATCCAGATCCGTTCGGCCGTTCTGGCGTGATTAACTATCCCACGAAAACCGTGCATTTTTCCGGGATACAAAGAAGCCAATGTGTTATTCCAGACTATAATCTATCTCTGTGCTAAATGTCATCGGTCACGAAGTACTAACTCGATAATACTTCCTGATAGTGGCAGGCCCTACGGTTGGACTGGTGAGGTAACAAAGCCATTTTGCCGTGAAGCTATTTTTGTGTTCGGTAGGAGAGGTGTGGTTACTGGCACACTTATGAGAACCGATTATCTATGTCCCCAGTGTTAGTCACAACAGGTATCCATTAGTTTTCAGAGAACACTTAATTTCACTGCATGCTCGTTTGTTACTTGGTTTATTACAAGGCGACTTCGTGTTTGCAGTTATCTCGCGTCTCACTTCCTTGCACCGGTCACATTCGCTAGGTACCGTTGAGGTTAAAGTAAGTACTATTAAAGTTTTAATTAATCAGCCAGTTTAGTTGCCAGTGATCCTGATTAGTAGTGGGTCTCCAGTGGACGGCAGTCCTGAGCAGACTATTTTAGCAGATACTATTTCGGCAAATAAATATTTGCCCTCGGGTCTTGGTCGTAAGAGACGTTTTTTATGTATCTGTTACCGGAAATGTATAAAACGTAGGATGAGTATACAATTCCTAGGAAATGTATACAATTGCGAGCCGATTTAGGAAATCATCATCATCATCACAAC
>DWMR01000424.1:0-12749 GCA_018245355.1 Dalla costala
AAATTTCTTACTTATTACTAAGTATATCTTAATTTTAGGTCTTTCATGCAATGTTACTTACTGTTTATCGCTGTTGCCCGCGATATCGTCTGCGTAAGATTTATGATGTTGTTATTCGGGTTTAAAAATGGGTATTCTATAGCCTTCTCCGTGACTCAAACTATCTATCTACTAAATTCTATGAAGATCGGTTGTATGGTATAGCCGTAAACAAACAAACTAATATTCGCTTTTTTAATACTAAGTAGTAAGATTAGCAACCTTCTGTAGAGTAAGGGTATCTGTTCATAACTGGGCCTGAAGCGTACTCAACCATATAACTTCAGTGCGGATTGGTGGGAAATAGTGACCAACAGAATAGTGGGGAATAGGGTCGGAAGTTCTTACTACATTTGAAATTGTGAAAGTCCCTTAATGGACTGCTAACGCAGTGCACTCAGTACACGTGCACTCGAAGCACGGAAGCACCCATGAAATTTTACCACAGCGGTCACCCAACCAATTCTCGACCGCGTTGGAGACTGCTTAACGAGGTATGTCGATGTGGTCTGGAATGTCAATAAAATTGTGGAAAAGGAGGCTTTGCGCAACGTTTATAAGCAGTAAATAGAGAAGGGTTGGCAACGTTGACGTTGGTCTATTGTCTTTCGTTCCGCTTCCTTTTTCTAGACACCTTTTTGCAATTACTGCCAGGTAGGTAGTAGGCTTTGTTTTGAAAATGACTTTTTGTAGCACCTTGGAAAAGCTATTGAGAGCTTCGTTGTGAAGGAAAATTGTTTATAAATTTTATGTACTTACTAAACTGTGAGTACATGACGGTCAGATAGGGTCAGGCAACTGCTCTGGACAGCAAAGTAGACTTACATGGTCTACCTTGCTATCAAGAGAGTAAGATATTTTAACTAAAAGAGAAAAAAACATTGTAGGTATTTAATACCATTAGGTATGATATTTAATTACCTTTATCATCGTAATATTTTGTGAAATTTATCCTGTATCGCAGCCTCTGATGCGATCACATAACAATATTTTATTTAAAATATCCAATAGACGAGAAATTGGATTTTAGGACATTTTATATCTGTAATACAATGTTTAAATAACGAGCATCAACATAATTTCATTCATTTTATTACATTGGCATACTTGAAAATAAATTTGATGTTTATTTACTACACAGATATAAAGCAGACAAATAACAAGATTATCTGCCGGAGAAATAAATAATCTTTCTCGCTGAGAAACTTTTAACGCTCTCTTAAAAGTTTTCCTTTTGCTTAATTACATTTTCATTTATCTTTCCTTCATCTACTCAGTGGTGGTACACAAAGTGTCATGAAATACGGATAATATACCGGTCGTTTTATTTCCATTCACTACACAAACAAGAGTTACATCCTCAGATGGTATGTGTGTGGACATGTTAAAAGACGTAAAGAAGAGTAGGTACCTACTGTGAAAGAATTGCGCTGAGCGAAACAATGCGACTATGAATAGCAACGCATCTGTGACCAGCTTCGAATAGGACAAATACTAACGATCACCAATATTTACTTACAGGATTAATTTACACTTGCAGTCCTAACTCGCACATTCCTATTACTAAGAATACTAAACAACTAAAATTCTTATTAACACTTAACTCGCACGTCCTATCCGAGGTCTGTCACAAATGTCTATCGGTGGCAGTGGTTGGTACGGTTGATGGGACTGCAAGCTCGTTTGCTATTCAAATGACATAAAAAAAAACTTTAACGCCATTAACTTGTTAAACTCATTAAGACCGCCTTTTGTTTGTTTCATATCACGTATGTTTTGTGTTTTGATGGTGTACAATGTACAATAAAGTGTATTATCTATCTATCTATCTCTATCTAAACGTCAGTGTCTACCGATACAGACAAGCAACTTTTCCGCTCCATGAGTTCATCTATAATTATTTATCCTTATTTACGATATAACAAAGAGTAGGTAGTCACCAACAGATAAACATTTGATAGTAATTATAAGTATACTGTATCTATTCATAGTTTAGATTGAACTAATTCGCTTGCAATCTGTACCTACCTATACATAAATTTCATTTGACGAAACGTACATGACTTTGGACTCAAGACTTTATCTTTATAATTTAACTAGTCGCAAAAGAGCCACGTCGAAGAAATTGTCGAATGGGCCGGTACTAACGGGAGCACCTGGCTCTTTTCAGCAAATTAAAAAAGTTTCGGCTACACAAGAACTGCGGACCTCCCGTTCATTTAAATACTAAAGGTTCAATTGCCATTCATTCCATTCGTTTAAAGTTTTGACGTACTTGTATGTATTGATAGGTTGGATTTACTACAACTTTCAATTATAATTAATTTAGTTTTATCTGTTATATTATAACAGTTAAAAAGGTTTACTCGATGAATACATATAAGATTGGCATTCACAATCCAGAATACTCAAACGATGAACAAGGTATATAATTATGATATAATTTAAATGTTAAAATATATATAAACTTGTTAATCGCCAGCATTCTCCGCGAAAACCACAAAAGTATTTCCATGGAATTTTGACGTGATGAAAGTAGTAAGTAATACGAGTTTGCCACCTCTTTATCTTGAAACAATTCTGTCAACCCTAAGTAAATGAGTTCTGGTGTTATTAAAAATATATATCATCACGGTACCAATGTTTGCTGTCCACCTACAAGATGAAGCGAGATGAGGGAAGGCGAGCTTTGAAATCTCGCCGGGACGCGCTTCCTTGCAGTGACTCGTGAGGGCCCGCGCTGTTTCGCGATGGTGTTTTAACAAAAAAAATTACGTTGCAAAACAAAAAAAACTATGCATGATCGTAGCAGTATTTCAGCTTTCAATTAATTTTTCCAGTTCTCTTCACGCACATCCATAGCAATTCTATCAATTTCCACCGAAGATCCTCGAGGAGAGAATTGAAGTTTTTCCGTACTATTATTTTCAGTTCTCGTCTCTCATTGCCTTGCCTCGTTTCTCTGTTGGAAGAACACCTTTACACTCACAATAAATACGATAATGTCACAGCCGAAAACGTAATCATTATTAAGCTAATAAAGGGATAAAATGTTTTTTCGTTGAAATAATGACGACAATTTTGTAAATAATAATTTGATCCCCGTTATTTATTTTCGACATTCGTTAGACAACGTAGGTAAAATTAAATATAATTGGGATGTTCAAACATTCTTGAATTCTATTGGAACATGGTGACTCACCCTAATTTAAATATTCGCTTGTAATTACTATAACAATTTTTAGTCTACGACAAAAGGAGGGACTTCGGATTCGTTTTGTTATTTTTTGTGTATTCGGGGCACGAGTCTCGTACAAGTCAATAATTGATTTGTATTTTAAGTATCTTTAGTTAGATCAGACTGGGATTCGAAGAGACGCCACAGAAATGATTAATTCATAGTGTAGGTATTTCCAATTTCAACATTTAATTACCGCTTCCAACAGGAAAAAATCTGTACCCAGAGCCACATGACACATACATGTACATGACTTATTATTATTAGAGTACATTAAAGTAACCTAAATCTCGTAAACGAAATCATGTAAATATTTCCATAAAATGATAATTTGAATATAAGATAGTCAATATGCTGCAAATGTCACAGTTTTAAAATCATAATAATCAAATAAAAAATTCTCAGTAGAAATAAACACCAAAATTTCAGCGCTAAATATGCGCTTATAAGACAGTGTAAATAAAAGGACTATCAGAACAAAATCAAGCACATAGCTCAATATAATAATCCTTCTTCCGCAGTCAGGTAAAAAATGCCTTTACACATATTCCAAAAAAGAAAACTAGATTTTTCATCTTCCTGTTATACTCCCGTATTGAGACGAATCCAGTCCCGCACTGAAGCTACGTCGGTGTAGACCCCGGGAAAGCCTGGTCGCGCACAGCCTTGCCCAAAGGATACTATTCCCAGCTGCAGTCCACTCGACGTTGATACTGCTGGACCACCAGAGTCACCCTTAAAGGTAAATATTTTTTACTTTAATACCCTATATCATTGTTTCAGTTTTTAATATCATGAGTAGCAAATGAGCTTGCAGTCCCACCAACCGCTGCCACCCATGGACATCTGTGATAAGCCTGGAATAGGACTGTATGAACGACTATTTGTTAGTTAGTCCTGTTAGTATAAGATATTAATAAGAATATTAGTTCATTAGTATTCGTTAGAAATGGGACTATGGGTGTCAGGACTGTTAGTGACAGTTAGTCCTGTTAGAAAGTATTAGTATTCCAGTTAGTAATCATTGGTCCTATTCGAAGCTGATCACAGATGCGTTGCTATCCCTGAGGACTAAGGTGGTCGCCTTTTGTATAAGTGTAACCGGCATCCTCACCCTTCCGTCCGAAACACAATTGTTGAAAATGATTATTTTACGGTGGAAATAGGTGCGGCGGTGGTACCGCCCCGGGCAAACTCAGGTACTATGACATAACACATCATACCTACACATTGATACATCATTGTATTACGATATCATGGTGAGGTAAAAACGGTACATTATTATGTTCGGGTCCTTTCTGAGCTTGAGAATGCTCACCACGCTAGTCAAGATTGAATTAGCACATGACTTTGGCACCATTGTGGAGATTTCCCCAATATGCAAGATTCTTCAGAGACTATATCCTAGTTTACCTTCCATTCCTTCACTATTATTACTATACTTAGCAAGCGATAATTTAATTTAATTTGTGAAGATCAAATTTGAATTTGAAAGGTCAGAGCTGGGTTCCTAGGATTAAAACCCTCGACCCCCCGTAGAAGCGAAGTCCTTATATCTCAGCTGTCGTCAGTTCATAACACCGATCAAGTGTTGGCCCCAATGTATGCAACCCCTTTAGCCTATTACTACTACCTACTACTTCTGGAAGTATGACACTGCTCGACATAACATATAAAAACCATTATCGCGCAATTAAATAAAAACGCGGCATTTGCATACCTGACAAGAGTCCTTGCCTCCCTGGGAGACTCCAGCGCAGAACATCCGAGCCGTTAAAATTGAGTAGGACTTCCGGCATTCTGCGCTCGAGATCACCGGAACTTCTACTGCCATTAAGGTAGACGATGTGGCGCCATTTTCCTAAATAAAGAAACACCGAGAACAAAAGGTAATGAAATGCTAAATCAAATCACTATTAGGTACTTGTCGTCGTCATCTGTCGGATAGTTCCGATCAGTATGTATGTATGTATCTATGAGTATATATATAATAATAATATGTATCTATGTATGTATGTATATATATATGTATGTTCCTATTTATGTGTGTTTGTTTCTATAAATGTAAGTATTGTATGGTTGTTTGCACCTGCCACAAGTTCTCCTCGTCTACCCAGGGTTGACTGGCAGAGAATGCCATAAGGCATTAAGTCCGCCCATTGTTATATCTTTTTTAGAGGTGACAATAAAGTTTTTAATAATATACAGTAGATAATAATATAGTAGATATACTCACGCGCGGTGCGGTTTCCCAGCGTAGTGGGAGTCGGCGTGTTCAGTCGACGTGATGTGCACATCGCACAACTCGCAGTACAACTCACGAGCTTTCAAAGGCTTTAATCAGACATTATGTGTGACATTCAGATACTTTGGTCCCACCATAAACTAACAGATTAGAACCAATTTTGGTATGTATTTTTTGATGCTGTTTTTAAAGTCGAAGTATATATAAAATTTCTCTTATCTATCACACAGGAGGCATTTTCCGGGATAAAATGTAGCCTGTCACTCTCTGAACCCTAAACTATATCTACGCAAACAAATTGATTCTATCTCCGTTGCAGCAATTACGCATTTATAATATTAAGAAGTAAGATAATAATATAAGTAAGGATTTAAAATCGGACGATGCAAAACGAGGTTTTACTTGGATTTGTTGCTTACAAGATGGATCTAAAATTATAAGCACATTAGGCTTATCCCCAGGGCTCTGCAATTTCGTTTTACCATACAAAGCTATTATCAAAATTTTATCTCTTTAGGGGATGATTTTCATTAAATCCATTCATTCAACAGCCCATAATCTAGCCAAAATATCACGTCGATTTATTGCTCCATTGCAGCGTTATAATATGTATAAAAATCACATACACAAATATTTATTTAGGACTCTTTGTTCACCCACTAATCCCTTATTTAATATTTTGGAATCAATCGCTTTTATGATGTTTTAAAATACAAAATAAGAGTGTTAGCATCTAATTCAATTAAGCCTTACGTCTCAAGCAACGTCAAGGCCGACAATTTGTTCCACTGTAAGTTTCGATTTTGATGACAAGTTCACATAAACTCCACTTGGTGCTTGATTGTCTCGCAGTCATTGGATCCGGTATCCATATACTGTGTAGACACCATCACAAGTGAATACCATGTCTTTCATAAACTCTTAATTGTCTCAATTTTGTCTGTATTTTGCCTATCTTCCTAAGAAATTAAACATTCAACCTTATCAAGGTTATAGTTTGTTTGACAGCAACATATTTTGCAGGCCCACTGCTGGACACAAGTCATTTTAAGTCCTGACCACAATTGAGGAAGGTTTGGAGCATACTCCAGCACACTGCCACAACTGGATTGGTAAACATTTCGTTTATGTGAACTAAAATTAGTCATCAAAAATTTCTACAGAATCATACATGGACAAATTGCCTCTTTACCTCTCTGGACTGCTGAGCCCCTGGGTCCGAGCGCACCTGGGAAAGCCATTTTTTTTGATTTTTAAGGTGGTTTTTAGACGCGTAATGAATGCGAGCTGAAAAAAAAAAAATACAAATCAGTATAATCATTTTAGTTTGTAATTATTTTTGAGCTTAAGCGTTTATATGGGCCCTTCTCATAAACACACTAAGTTTCCAGGAGCCTACAGACTTTCTATCGGCCGGTAGTTTAGTTGGAAAGCTTAATCAGTATGAAGACACACATTGCATGTGCACACATAACAATTTAGGATTGCAACTGAGCGCACGGGAGTGCCCCCGGCCTAATTCCAGTAAACATGCCAGTGTGTATATTTAACGAACTGAAGAAATTGAGACTGTCAAATCTGAAGCAATCCAATTGCATTATGTTACTGACCAATTAACCGCCCATGTAGGTACTCAGCATCAAAGTTATAAAGCACCTCCTGTGTAGGTGGAAACATGAAATTTGGCACATAAATTGTGAGTGTGAGAATGAGTGTTATAGTGAAAGTAAAGAAGAAAACCTTGATATTCCAACTATCTCAACTCTGTGCATATAGTTGCTAATGTGTATTTTGATATCATAAAATACAAAACGCACCTGTTGCTAAACCCAGCAAAAATAAATGTTGTCCCAAACCACTGCGATCACGGCGAGACCACGACTTGGTCGAAATATCGGCAAATTAACGTGATAAATCGTAAGTACCCGTGACACGTTTTCTTTTCTATTTTTTAATTTATTATTATCCAACATCCCCATGATATTTTACACAATAATAATAACTAATAATAATGATTAATAACTGTCAAAAATGGGACAAGTCCCAGACCCCCATTCAAAATGTTCAGTCTATCAGTGAAATCTACAGTGCCTAAGTATGCCCCTTCATTAGTCCATAACCTCACTTCAGTCCTACTTTCATGAGCAACAATGCTCTTATATTTTTATTGCTTTGCAGTAAGCAGCTTTCTTCTGGGCACTATTTTCCACCATCCACATAACTCATAAATGC
This sequence comes from Dalla costala, assembly GCA_018245355.1. NCBI lineage: Eukaryota > Metazoa > Arthropoda > Insecta > Lepidoptera > Hesperiidae > Dalla > Dalla costala. Next base: position 7,755 of record DWMR01000424.1, read on the forward strand.
AAATATGCCAAGTATTATGTGACAGCCCATTTTTCACAGTTAAATTTTGTTAGGGATACATCTTTCTATTTATTATTGGCCATTGAAAGTCTGTAGTCTGAGGGGGGTGTTAGTCTTCTACACAACTTACACAATTCATGAGTATCAAATTTTGTAGCACATAGTCCACAGTTCATTGGCTGCATCATGCCCAATAGATCAGGAGGAAGATTCACTAGATACTCCCGTGAGATTCCGCATCCTAAAAAGATACCAAATAACTTATTTAGGACATCTGAAGCATGATTAAGTAATTATATTTTCAATGCTTAGACCCGGTGTATGTATGACAATTATGTAGCCTGTACTTTCAATGAACAAGATACAATGAACTTACTCAACAAATATTTGATTATTTTATCTTTTCTTGCTCCGCGGAACGTGTTTCCGGGAGGTCCTGAAGGCCCTCTTCTCCATCCCATATCAGGAGGCGTTGGATATGGATCTCCAAAGAATCCTGATGGTCCACGGGGGCCTGGGGGTCCAATGGGCCCAAATCCAAGTGGTTGACCATTGTTGCTACGATCATAGCCACCACGATAGTTTCCATACGCATTATTGTATCTGTTGTTTTCAGGGTATGTGACATAATTATTCCTGTAAAAAAAAGAAAATAAATAAATGTATACACTCATTAGTTTATCAACTGAAACACAAACAGGATCTCCAAAGAAACAAAGTTAATTTTGTAACAATATTCAGGATGTGGTTATAATTATTAAACCTTACCTTATGTTGGAAAAGTTATCATTTGCAAACTCATCATAGTCATCTTGAAAATCATCCATTGGACAGTTCATAATGTAAGTAATTGTCCAACAATTCACTGAAAGACTGACTTAATACTAAAACAAATTTATTATTATCATAATGATTACACACTCACTCAAAAATACTAACAGCCATATTTATGAACTATACATATGCTAATCTAGGATACAATTAAGAAGGAGAGAAGCAACACTATGATAAACATGACATTTTTCAGTGACTTCATTACATCAAGTCATTCATTTCACAAACAACACTCAGGGGACATTTTGCTATGGTGTTCGCATAGTGTAGAATATGGCGCTTTGATTGCATAGTGTTGTGTTACAAGCTCACTCTAGTTAAAGAGTTTGACAGAGATCAATCAATGTTGTAATTTTACAGGATTCAAGATGATGTAAATGAGATGGAGCAGGAATAAATAATTATGTAGCAGGGCTTTAAGATACATGAGTTGAAAATGCAAAGAAAAAAACTTAACAGCATGTGAAACAACTCCATGTTTTATTACTATAAAAAATCAATTGGAAGTACAAATAACATTATATCGTGAAAGTATATTAAATATTGGTTTGTCTTTATTTCGTACAGCAACGGAGCTACAGATTTTTGCATAGATTTTGCTATATGGATCAGAGTGATATAGGCTTTTATCCCAGAAAAATGCACAATTCCTGTGGGATATATCTGGGAATTCATGAGGAGCTGGTAAAGCCTAACAATTTATAACAGGAATGTGGTGGCAATTGGGTATATGGCATGTTCTCGTCACTTGTTGTTGCTCTTTTCTTAAGAGACAAAACATTTTCAAAGAACTCCTACTAAAATCATTTCCATAAAAATAATAACAGACAACCTTACTTTAAGAAACCATTATGCCGCACTATGGGACTATGGGTATCGCACCAGGTTCATGGAGCCAGTGTCGCCCGTCACTAAGTGTTCTTTGGAAATAATCAGGTTCTTTGGAGATCAGACCTCATAGCATAGAAACGTTTGTGAATCCATAAGTCGCCTTGCCTATACATTTTATTATGGAGAACACATTTGTTTGAGGCTGCGTTATTAATTTTAGGTAATATATAATGATACCTTTGATACCGCGACGCCCCAATACTCAGCTCTGTTAAAGAATGTTCAGTAATTTCAGTATGATTAGTTTATTAAGTTGTTTGGCTCTCCTGCTCAGCAAAAACGAGGCTTGTTTTATTAATAATAACAAAGTACTCTGAGATTAATACTTAATAAGTTAATAACCTCAGCAGGACCAGAATAATAATAACTAATAACCACAGACTAGGTGCTAATAACTGTCACAGATAACTGTAACTGACAAAGTCTGACAAAGTTCATATCACCACAGATTAAGCTAGGTAGAGGTTGAAGTTGAATATCACGTCACAGACTAGGAAGAATCCTATGTAATAAATATTTGGTTTGGAAATAATGAAAATCTTTCAGAACAATAAATACAAAACTGGGCATCCGAACGTGTCGTGAACGGACGATACGTGAAGAGAGTAACCCTGCAGCAGAGAGTAGACCTGCAGAACATCTGCCGCCCGTAATGGCAATGCAAGATAACGGCGCGGGCGTGTTCCAAGCAAATATATATAATATAATAATAATATATTATTATATATAATAATATATAATATTATACTCTTTGGATAGAATCACAGAGTACATTATATATACTGAAACTGATAGAATGGTGCGGACTGCGGGCCGAGTGTGCTTGCTTTCTATGCACGTAGTCTGTGTGTATAATTCATATGATTATGTTCCTTAAATATTACTATACCTAGTCTGTGTACTATACACACACAAACCCTCTGTGTCCCGGTCCCCCTGTGTGTCTTGGTTGTGTCTCTTTGACACAACCAAACTTCTACCTAGTCTGTGGTCTGTGGTTTGGATACGATTGTACTTGTAATTTATGTAGATGTACCTAAATCTAACTAAATAGGAAATAAGTGCGCGCAACCTATAGAGATTACTCAAATAATATCCATCCGTACCATACAATAATGAGTCTTTCAAAGGGAAATGTTAACAGGACCAGACCACAAAAACATCAAAACCGAAGTGCATTTAAAAATGATTTACATGATACGAGTAAGAGAACTAAAGTTCTTAAATCACTACAAGTATCTGGAGTTTGTTCACGTTGCAAAGAGATAATAGAATGGAAAATTAAATATAAGAAGTATAAACCTCTTTCTGCCCCAGCCAAATGTGTAGGCTGTGATCACAAAACAGTCAAGCATGCTTACCATGTGCTTTGCACCAAATGTGCCACTGAAAAAAAAATTTGCGCTAAATGCCATAAGCCAACTGGAAGTAGTCAAGTAAGTATGTTTAAGGGTTGGCAATGAGAAACTTGGTGTAGGCTAAACAGGATTCCTCCACCCCGGCAGTCCAGAGTCATTGTTTAATGGTTGGTTTTGCCAGTTTTGACCTGGTTCCTAATAAATTTCAAATAGCTACATCTGCACTAAGGCCACGCCAGGGCAGTGTACATGGGATAGTCCTTTGAAGCACTACCATGTCTCAAAGGCTGCAGCTAGATTCTAAGAATTACCCAAACACTTACCAGTTGTTCTTGTACAAGTTTTGAATTTGAAATTTCTCATTTTTAACAGTATTGTATTTTATCACTTAGTCTTTAGAAGCAGATAAAATAAATGATGACAATGAAAATGAAATTAAAGAAATGCTTAAAGATTTACCTGAACGCAAACGACGAACCATGCTTAGGTGAGATTTTTCTTCTTATACATATCTATATTACTTATTATATTATATTACTAATATTATAAAGAGGTAAAGTTTGTAGGTATGTATGTATGTAGAGGGTAATCTTTGGAACGACTGATCCTCTTCTTAAAATGCTTTCATAAAAAGATAGCTACACTATTAACTTACAACGTAGGCTATATTTATTTTTTTAATTGAGGGATCACTCTGTTATTTCCATTTATGTAACCCAAGGTGGAAAAATCGCGCAATAAAAACCCTTTGATTGCAGTCGGTGGGTGAACTGCAAAAGTTCAAATAATAAGATTTTTTTCTGTTCAGGTTGCGTTCGTGGATTCCAAGATGGTGGCCATGATAAATCGACATGGGTCTCATTTTGTAGGTTTTAGGGGTTAGCAAATATGCTCTGCTCAGTCAGATCGATTGAGAATGGCTCGATGGATTTACCTGTTTTTTTTTGTGTTAATTAGGTTTTTAGGGGATGCTAAACTAGAATAGATCCCCAGTGAATCGGAAAATTCGGTACAGACTGAAAGTGCTTTTTTGAATGAGATTTATTGTTTGGACAGTACAAAGTCTGACGGTCAGCTAGTAATTTATATTTTATTCCCCTAGTGATTTTAAGTTTAGATTCAAGGTCCAATCAATGTTCATCTTTTAACAAAGTCCTTTGCAGCATGGCACCAGTCATAATCAAGTGAGGTTAATCTTCTAATAACCTTTCTGGAATACATACAAACCCAATCTCATTCTATAAGAGTATGAGTGAAAAAGAGTGGTTAACCCTTATAATAATGTATGTATTATTCACTTATGTTTGTAATAAATTAAAACTATTTATTATTTTACAGATATATCCAAAAGCTAAAAAGTTGTGAGCAAAATGTGTCTATTGCAGATGTTGAGAATTTGATGATAGACATGAAAAAACTTAAATTTGATGAAGATTTATCTGAAGTCAGTTCAGAGGATGATGGTTGTCAGTTGGACAGTTTTGGTTCTGCTGAAAAATAAAAATTGTTGAAAATAAAACTACTTGGTTAACATTGAAATTTTATTGACAACCCTTATTAACTCGAAATAATGATTTTAATTACATTACACTACAACAACGTTACAGTAAGTTTAAATAAGATTTAACCGTATAAATGTGTAAATATAATAAATATGAAAATGCAATTTATGAAGTACATATTTACAAAATAAACCAATAGTTCTTTCTTTATGCAATATTATAAATAGGTAGTTTTTCTTTAAACCGCAGTACCTATTCAAATAAAATTAATGGAATCATGGAAGGCCCAGTTGACGTAGCTGAAAAGGAAAAAGGCAATTTCAAACTTATTGTCTTAGACCATATAATATACCTAGACAGAGTTATCAGTCGTTCAAGCGAGGAAAGCGAATACGGCCTTGACGGCACCC
>DWMR01000425.1:0-12742 GCA_018245355.1 Dalla costala
TTTTGTGGCATTGAAGTCGGTTTGTTTTTTTGTGAAAAATAATTTATTTTACCATTTTTAGTGATGAATATTTTATAGTGATAAAGAAGTGCTGTAACTTTCAACATCAACTTAGCAACATAAGATGATGATTTTCAGACGTAATAACCTAAGTAAGTCATAAAAAGCAAGAAAACACGGTACACCTGCCTATAATTTTTGAGGAGTTCCCTCGATTTGTCTAGGATCCCATCATCAGACTCTGGTGTGATCATCTTAGGCGTTAATAACTACGATGATTATAAAAACTTACAAAGCACGAAACTCGTACCTATAATTTTTGAGGAGTTCCCTCGATTTATCTGGGATCCCATCATCAGACCCTGATGTGATCACCTCAGAGGTAAGCCCCTTAGATGATTATAAAAAGTTAGTAAACACGAAACACGTGCCTTTTATATTTGAGGAGTTCCCTGGTGTACCGTAGAAGTCCAAGGTCAGATCACTATGACATTAATAACAATACAAGTCCATGATAAACTAAATCAAATGCAAAAAGAATGGTCAATATAGGTTCACAAACAACGAAGTTATGCCCGAAGTAACAACTTTCGATGATGAAATTTCATCATCATCACAGAAACGTGAGATGATGATTTTCGGACGTAAATACCTTAGTAAGGCATAAAAAGTAAGAAAACACGGTACACCTGCCTATAATTTTTGAGGAGTTCCCTCGATTTCTCAAGGATCCCATCATCAGATCCCGATGTGGTGGAAATGGGACCACCTCGGGAACGTAGGGTACGTTCCGAGGTTCAAACGAAACAGAAATTTTCAAAATCGGTCCAGAATTGAGGAAGTTATGCCCGAACATACATAAAAAAAAAAAAAACATTTGTTCGCATCGAGAACCTCCTCCCTTTTTTTGAAGTCGGTTAAACGCAACGACGACATAACCTAAATGTCGTCGTTTGTTAAACGGAACCCCTCCCCCCAGGCGAAGTCGAGTGAGTGAGACAATCTCTTTTCGTTATTGATTAAAATAACAAATATTTGTGATTTATAATTTTTCCTCTTAACGTATCTCTTAATCCATAGAATACTGCTATCGTAGACACAATAGAAAATCAATTGTGTTTCGCATAGATATGTCCACTGTACATTCCAGGGGTTAAGGTTATCTTTCTAGGGTTAATTTAAGTAGCCGAGGGTGAAAGAAAACGGCGCGCGTCGTGAGGAAATCTACATGCCTGAGAGTTTTCTATAATGTTCTTAGACATTGGCCAGCGTGATTATAAATAAAAAAAATAAAAAAAGCCTTACCTATTCACTGAAAAGCGTTAATTGAAACAGTAAATAGGGAATCCTAGTGCGGGGGTGTGAGTAGGTATGTATACGGCTATTTATTTTTTTATTTTATTTAGTAAGAGGAGCCCAGCGTGATGGAACTGATGGATCTTATTAAATACTTACGTCTGCGCGGGACTGGAACGCTTTTAAAAGATAAGGGAGAAGAGGAGAACTAAATGAAAATGAATGAAATAAAACTTAGTGAAATACAGAATGTACTTTATTAGGATACTTAACTAGGTCTGTCATCTTCATCATTGTTTAGGTTAACACAGTAAAATCACCACTAATGCTCGTAAAAAACCGGATAATAATTAACGTGGTTTAATATTACTTATATAATAGTATCTACATACATTCGTGTGACAATATTTACCTAGATATTATGTTCGCTAATAGACATTAAAAGTACATGGATATTTAGTTCATAGGTACTTACGAAATGTAAGGGTTGAGAGCAGTTCAATAAATCCGAAGATATTTTTTTTGCCGTCACTATTGAGTAAGAAAAAATTGTTGATCGAAGAAGAAAAATGAGTTGTTAACTCGAAAACTAAATTAGTTTATTACAGTAATAATATGATGTTTTATTATCAAGTGTACCTACTTACTTAAATTATTAAATTTAACTCACTCGGTAGGTATATACGTAGGTATAATAATATGTCATAAGGTTTTTGATGCATCTACATAGGATAGAATATAAATTAAGTATAAAATCATATCAGTAAATAATACTGTTATTACAAAATAATGCTGTACGATATACAATTTGATTCGTGCTCATTGAACATAAATAAATAATAAATAATGTTGAGGTTGCTTAATATTTTGCGTGTTCGCTATTAGAAAACTTCCAGCGCAGTGACTTATGAGTCGTTTTCTTCAGATGGGACATTTGGGTCGATGAGAAACATAGAGATGGGTAACTTTGCAGATTTGTCAGAGGCTCAAGAACAGCAAACTGACAGCTACATACAATAAGCGTATGTTGTGCTTCCGTCGCAAAAGATGATTCGTTTTTTCATTTGAAGACGTTTGGGTTATAGGCAAGGATGATCAAAATATATCTGGTCGGCACGAGGATGCTACTTAATTTAAAACTTTTATACATTTCTAATGAAGTAATTAGTCATAGTATGGTCAGTTAACTCGACGTCGACGGGAGCGGGCGACAGACAAGTTAAGGCTAGCCCACAGAGTACATTATTATATACTCTCTACTATTACTGTCATTGCGCAACATTCACACGAAATCGCATTCCCGAGATGAGTCGATCTATCTTTGGATACAAAATTTGGTAGTTACGCCAGGAAAATGGCATTTAACGTGTATGCATATTTTAAGAAAAGAAATTTGGACAAAAGCAATTAATTTCCTTTTAAGTACCTACCTACAATGTAGGTCCTACATATACCTACCGTAAAGAGACCAATTCTTGACATCCTTCCAAATTTATTGACACCACATTATTACTTCGTAAAAATAAGAAAAATCCTCAGCTTGGTGCTGTTGAGAGTGCTCAAAATAATATAGTGTCAATAATTGAGTAAATTGAGTATTATTTAATTAAGCTGAAAATATAGTGTATAACTAGGTTTAAAGTTTATTTAAGTAAGCTGGTAACATTTACTAAGATCCAATGTAATCTGCCGCAAACTTATATTTTCGCTGATAACTTCAGACAATAGGAATTTTGTATTATTATAAGTGGTAACCCTTAAAGTGTCAATAATTGGGTATCTTACTTACCCTGTCTCTTTTTTCAGAATTACAAATGTATTACATCTCTGTAAACTTAATGTGTCTTTCGTCTTACCTACTAAGTATGTTTAGCTGTTTTTGTCGTCTATCGTAATACTAAATAATGTAACTACCAATTATACTATAGGTGATGAATTAGTACAGTAATTATAACACGATCATGACGTAACGTATCGTGAGATCTGTCCGCAAATATTTTCATATGTGCATCGTAGTGCAACATAAGCCAGCCCCTGCCCCTGTTACGTTGCAGGCGAGGACTGAGTTATCTGGCCATACTATAGTGAGGTACATACCTACTAGGCTTCGTAGCGATCAGATACTAGATGAACCTTAAAGAGCAGCATTGCGTTAGAGATACCTACTCATTACCCACCTCTAAAGTATTGTGTTAATTTAAAAAAAATGCATATTAGGTAACTTAGACAAAATGTAAGTTTAATCACTTATAGATAACAATAATAATCATGACAAGTTTTCATATTACATAAATAGTGACACTGCACAAATTAAAATTAGTGTAAATTTGTAGATACCAATATTTTATTACGCTTCAGGAATAACCAATACCATACATGTTTTTAGAAATAGTCTTATGGTACTTCTACTGAGCTTGAGGTTCTCAACATCACTTAAATTTGTTAAGAAAGATCTAATTAAAAGTTTAGTTCTGTCAGATACTAATTCGGTAATCATACGCCAATAAACCATGCCCATTAACAATAAACCGGGCATTTCTTCAAAATTGATTAGGCAGTTAAATTATGATCTACCTACCTATCTACCAAACTATTATCGAAGATTACAATAAGGACGACTTGAAGGGAAGCAACACAAGTATCGATTATCGTTAGATTAGCTTAAAGAAGAAATACAATTCAACGTTCATTTTACATTACCCAAGACGGCCACAACTCACGACACATTATTACCTACACCTCAAATTCAATGCGGTAACTAATAATACAGACGTAACAATTAAAATACACTTGTTTATTTCTTAAATATAAAAAAAATTATAATAACCAACTAAGTTACCTATATTAAAACACCTAATATTAATGATAGGTATTTAAACATACCGTAAATTTTAATAAAATCAATCTTTGATAACAGACACAACATGTTAATAAAATTTGTTAAACATATAAACAATCGTTTTGGTTAATAATTGGTAAAGGTTAATGCACTGGTCTGTACTTGAGACGAAGATTTTAGGGTTAACAGTGACTAGTTTATTAGTATGCATATGGAAGAGTTATATATAAGAGCGGGGCAATAACGTCTGATGATTTTTAAACCCGTTTGTAACTCTTATTCATGATTAGGTACATAGTTAATGTACAGTGGGAAAAAAAGCTTATTTCCTTGTACAATTAGGCAAATTTCGGCGTAATTTTCCGCACTGACGTATTTGCCCCGCTCTACCTTACGGCATTTAATTCCGCAATGATAACAATTTAATTAGGCACAATGATATTTTAAACGTTTAACCCCCTTACACATTGTATGTTTGTCTTAAGTTAAAATCAATTGCATTTAATCACAAAACTTAATGATACTTTAATAGTAAAATTATACGTAAGTATTTTCCATACCTGACCAAATATGTATACGTCCCATAGTTACGTTTAGGCGTAATTTGTCATTTTCTAACAACCCAACATTCTTTGGTCCTGACAAATTAGATATAACTTTTTTGTAGAAAATAAAACATGAATGGTAGGCCGTCAATTAGCTCGTAATTCAGCACCCTGTAGACTAGAGAAAAATGTAAGACCTACCTAGCATTACCTACAAGCATTATGTATAATACAGCTGCCTTTACTATCCTGTCACTACGGATGCCAATAATAAATGAACTTCAAATGGCGGCTTACTAAAGATTTATGTGTTCAACATGAATGAGAGATGAAAAATAATTGAATATATTTTACACTTTATTGTAAAGTAGATTGAATAAATTTAACAAGAATTTGCCGAGTTAGTATAAATTTATGGCAACCAATAAATTTACTCTACGAAATATCGGCCGCCAGTTTCAAGGTCGCTCTTAATTAGCGTGGCTTGTATACAGCCTACGCCACTTGGCTGCACGTTAATTAAGAAACAAAAATTCGCAAATATGCGAATACGATGACTTCTGAAAATTGTTACTAATTCAACCTATCGCTAAGCATTGTCCTGATCCAAACAATTTAATTTAATTTTTTTTATTTGTACAACAGATTCGTTAGTTACTACATGATTACAAAAAATACAAAAATACATGACTGGTAATTTAAGTTGTTTCAACAATATTTTCAACATCTGGAATCAATTTTCAGTATGGAATAGCGGGATAATCACGGCAGATGACTTTAAAACGGGGTTGGAACTCTTATAGTCTTAGTAGGTACGAGAAAAAAAGGCTTCTCCATGTAGGTACATTTAAATGTAAGTAATAAGAAGAGTTACAAAACGGGATTAAATTCCATCTGACGTAATTGCCCCACTAATCTAATTTTCCCTTTACTTTATATGAATTTTAAGCTCCATGACCTTTCTTTGACCTTTCAAGGACCGCGATACGTTTTTATTCTAGAGTCCTATTAAGATGCTACGGAGCACTTAATCCATTGAATGTTGCAATCGTAGACACAATAGAAAATCAATTCTGTTTCGCCTAGATATGCCCACAGTACATTCCAGGGGTTAGGTCAATATGAGACTCACATGGGCGGTATCTTTTCGGTTTCATGGAAAACAAAATATAATAAGACATCAGGACGTGTTAGCGAGAGGTCTTTATTCCTAAACATTTATCTACTATGCTATCCTATCCTGGTCATCATCACAAACAATCCGAAGATGACGTACGCTACAAATTTTGACACTATCACTTCATCTCGAAATATACGTAGGTTTACGAGATGCGACGGTATATTCGGCCCTTATCAAAAATATTTCCTATTCTAAAATATCTGTGCGTGTTTCTTAATTTGAATGTTTAATGTGTAAAGCGTTCGGAAGTGACGGTAATTTTAAAGCCTTAATGCATCTAATTTGAACTGTCCAAAATATCTATTTCTGGATGGAGCCATGATATGAGCTACGTTAATGTCGACGGAAGCACGGTACGGTGGCATTTTGTAACCTAATAACCAAATTGTTAAGCTTGTTAGCTGCACAAATGTCGCTCGAATTAAGTTTATAGATTTTATTTAAATATCAGAATATCCTCAATTGTCTACTAAATTTGATGGTACCTACGTATGAATATAATTTGTCTCCGACTTAACTTTTCAAGCAGCAATTTATACGTCTTGTAAAGTAAATTATCAGCGTGAAAGTTAACGGCACATTAATTAATTTATCATCAAAAAGTTATTATCAAAATAAACCGTTTTCAACAGTTAATATTATAAAATGTAGAGTCGGCATTTTCATTTTAGCAAAAAGGATAATTGAGCAGCAAATCAATTGCTTTATCGCAAAGCAAACATGATTGTGGTTAGCAAACATTACCTACTAGTAGTTACTTTTAATACAAAGAGTAAATATTGTCGCAACATTTTGCTGCTTGATTAGTCTTTTTGCTGCTAAAATCTGGCTTATATTGCAGCTCAATTTAATCACCCTTAATGTTACTACTTCTACCTTTTTTAGGTAGAGATTCGCATGAACCCTATAACGTGATTTACATCTTAAGTTACTCATTTCACAGATAACTTGGAAACGTGGACCTTAGTCCCCAACGAATCGAACTATTATTTGATATGCTTACCTACTTTGAGACGTAAATAGGTATCGTTATAACAAAAACCGTCCAATAAATATACAATACTAATAAAATGCTGTTACTAAACAAGACGATGTTAAAACACACCAACGGTTCCATATTACTAAAACAGTTGTCCTCCAACCACACACACGCTCCTACCCTACAAAGTCCAAACTTAAACTGTCCCTAGTGCTACACTTAACAAGGCACGTATCGACCTCTAGGATACGTTGAAAAAATATTCCTCTTCGTATCAAACGTAACATCGTATAACTGTAACCGTTACAATACAATTGATTAAACAATATTCATTAAGGTCCGTTTGTCCTAATAATTGCACATACCTACTATGGCGATCTTTGGCGTTCACTGAGTTCAAAGTTATTGCATCCGACAAAAACAATGTCGAAACAGCACGGTCTATATGGAGCACTCGTCGCTGTCCCGGGCGTAGTCGTCCTCGTCATCGTCGTGGCGGGGGCTGGTCTTCTTCACCTTGGAGGAGACCACCCCCGTGTTCACCTTGCTGAACAGGCTGCTCCGGTTCAACCTGGAGATCTCCCTCTGAGGACTCAGTCTTTCCGCTACGGCGCGCTCGTAGTTATCCGAGATCTTGTTCACGCCGTTCACGGGGCTGGTTACCGGCGATTTCGTGATCGTGTTGACCGGAGACGTCGCAGTCTTCTTCGTCTCACCCATCTCGAACAGGCCACCGCTGGTCGCTGCTGAGTACGACGGAGGGTCCTTGGCGTGCGCTGCGCTCGGGTTGAGTAAATGCGAGTATAGGAAACTATTGTTGCCGAAGCCGGCGTATCTATTGTCCATCTTGCCGTTCACCATCATGAGGCTCACGGGCTTTTCGGGGGGAATGGGCTTCTCCATTTTCCTGTCATTGAGGCCGTTTTTGCATGGCGCGCCGTGTGGTTGCACGGCCCATCGTTCGTTGTTCCCGATGGAGTAGATGGTACTGAGGTTCACGAAGCCTCCTGCAGAAGATTGGTGAGTCCGGGACACTCCGGCGACGCCCGGTACCTCTCTTCCGCGGACACCTGCTGGCATCCCCTCACTGAGGGTAGACTCTTCGACGCTCGAGTCTTCAATAACTTCCGTGTTAGTGACGTCATCAAGGTTAGGCGATAGACAGTCCTCGTCCGTCTCATCGTAGGAGCTGAAATTGAGAGAAGATTCCTTAAGCGTATTGAGACAAAAAATACTGAATGTTAAATTGAATATGTACTGAATGCAACATATTTTTCAGTCCGTATTGCTGTTAGTCGCGTCATGCCCGAGTCAAATGCCAATTAATTATTTACAAACAAGCTTAAAGTGTGTGGTTGGAAGATGAGAGATTACATATTTGAGGGAGTATAAATAAAATGTTTCATCAGTTAGGCAGACAAAGACCTCCAAACGAAATCAGCATGAGGTTCGGCGTTGAATGTTTCTGTACAATCGTTTTTATGCAGTCGAGGCATTAGAATTAGAACTTAACATGGCATTTGAGTGCAATCGTTCACACGTAAAAGCGACCATTTACGACGCGCAAAATGCAAAATGTCGTAGAATGCAATGTATTCGTGGAGTCATTCAAGCTCTCAAGCATTTTAGGGTTTTAAAAATTGACTTTTTACACTGCGCAGCAAATTGACTCAAGACATACACTTTATTTCACGAACACAATCTTACCCTAGCATAGCCACTTCTGTCTTCCTCCCTGATGAAAGAAATAGTAATACATAATGAACAGAAGTCAGATAAATAGAAATTAACATAAGAGGTAGGTAAATAAATACATAAATTAGTACGTACATAAATAGAAATAAAAAATAAATAAAACTCGTGGGATATAATGTGTAATGAACTTCTAACTGATATGATTCTATAAGGATCAATAGGTTTATGTTTCACAGAATTCTTTGCAATATAACGGAAGGTTGGTAGTATTGGTACGCTACTATTATTGATATTTATTTATTTACTTTAATTAAAACGGTACAGACCTACAGGTACTATGAATCTTAACTTTTGCATTCAGAACATATTGTACACTGATGTACAAATTAAAACTTGTAAATAATACTAGGTGATTCACACGTTCACAGTGGCTAGCGCCTACATGATACTGTCATGTCATTAAGTTTTGAGTTCAGAACCGCAGGGTTCTGATGTATGTAGATACATGTTTAGAAAACTCTATTTATGATTGAAACAGTTCATTTCCAACAAAGAAAAAAATACAAATAGACATTGAATTAGCCAAAACAGTGTGAATTCAAGTCATTGCTACCTACTTTTTTCCTAGCTGAAGAATATAAATATCTCTGCATGTCCCAAAAGAGAACTTAAAAGTAATTTTAACACAGATTTAGCTACATACTTATACATCAAGGCACACTTGTACGTCATTGACAGCAAATTAAGTACTTAGCCAAATGGGTATAATAGAGAAATAAATAGGCATCACAATAAAATCTTGCAACATCTCTCAGTATGAGAATGTCAAAACTTGAACCACATGGTTCTTTAACGACATCTCGGCACTGTACTTTTGTACGGCAAGGGTGACTTTGGTCATGAAATGAACGGCTGACCCGTATATACGAAGATCACTGGAGAGCGAAAGAAACGGCCAAGAGTAGTGAGTGGGTACTGCTTTAAAATTGATGGGCTGCTTGAAGGGCTCTGGAAGACGAGGAGGGCAGTTTAAAATAAAAAGCTTTTGAGTGTTATCGAACAGCATCGAAGGTCGAAGTCGCTGGTCTGACAGAAAGCTCTTTTAGTGGCTGTTTTAAGGGCACTGAGAGTGTTCCTGTAAGAAGCGCGGTGAAGAAGATTTTTACGTGAATAAAGGGGAGCCCATAAGAACCGGGGACCTCAAATGAGATCTCTTCTTAGGGATTTGAGAATGTGCGAGAGGGACTGTGATTAGTACATTTGGCGATTACAACCTGTTGTAACCCGCGCTGGTGCTTCAATATTAGATCCAGGAACTGCATCCATGTAAACAATACCATGATAAATGTTAATACTCGTGATCATAACAAGAGCGTGCATAGGTATGATGCATCAAAAATGCGTATGAATCTAACAGTCCATCTAGTGCGCTTATGAGGGGTCAAATCTACGTTACCATATAGAATAGGCATTTATTTGGTAAATCTAAATCCGTTTAGTCCACTATTTCGGCATAACTCATAGAACCGACTAATATACTTCTTTTTCTCTGACTCTTTCATCACTTTATACAATTGCCTGTTTGTAATGGGAAAGAAAATCGTTATTATAATGAAAATATCTAATATAAACAATTTGTAGGTGAGGTGAAGCACTTACATTTGGTCCTGAGCATCACTGCCTCCTTCTTCTGCCACTAATAATTCATATTCTTCAGCCGCAAATCTATCCCATTCTGACATCTGGAAAAAGATTAAAAAGATTTTCGTTTCATTATAATAGTAATCAACCAATTGATATTGATTGGTTGTAAACATTGAACTGCAACATGTGCAAGGTTTATATTCACATGGAGACATGTAAATAATGCGAACAAAATCGGGAGGAAACCTGCATGACAGATTTCTCCATTTCTCTATGGCATCTGAAATCTGCCAATCCGCACTTGGCCAGCAAGGTGAATTTGGCTTAAACCTGTCATTCTGAAAGGAGAGGAATGTCTAATAATCGGCCGGCGGCCGGTAATGTGTTGTTGATGATGTTGAGTGTATGTATGTGTTGTGTATAGTATGTAAATGTATAGCATACGTAGGTATGTATTTATGAAATTTTACTTTCAACTTTTTCACTTCTTTGTTTTACACCTGCCGCAAATTTTCTTTATCCACCCAGGGTGGACTGGCAGAAATGCCTTAAAAAAAGTAATTAAAAAAAAGTTACCTCGCAATCTGAATCTCGTTGCGTTGCAAACGGATCCCTCTGCTCGTGGTCCAGGTATTTCTCTAGGTTAAAGAAGGTGTCGAAGAATATCGGCGTGAGCTTGCATTTCTTCAGGTCTGACAGCGTGATCTTGCCGTCGACCGCGGGATGCACCATGTCTAGCATCTGTCGAGAAAATGTAGTTGACATTAAACCGCGTAGCCGGAATAACAGTACCAGTGCCAAAACCTATATACTGTACACCACGATCGTTACCACCGTCGTAAAGAGCGTTACGTCACCCAATTCTGTCGAGGAGGTTACCCAGTAATTTGTCTCTCGATCTTCAAGGCGTGGCTACTGGCCATGCAAAAACCGATTCGAGAAATAAAAAAAAAAAACATCAGTTTTTGAAGGTCCACCGCTAGACAAAAGCAAGTCCAGTCGTCTGAATCCTGCAGTTTCCTACTGTCTTCTTTACGGTGACGGGCAGACAGAAAGCGACCCATGATTCCTGGTCATTCTGATCGATTAAACCTGGGCAACAAATGAAAGGTCAAGTAATAGAGGAAAGGGAAGTGGTTCAGGCAAGAGGAAGGCAGATAGATTAATAGCTATACATACCACTTGTTTCTTGCTGCGAGTAATTAAATACTATGAACTACTAACTAACCTGGCATAAGCAATCAATAAATGGCAGCGTTTCAATCCCAATGGCCTCCATCCTCTGCATCTGCTCTTCGTAAAAGTATTCCAACTCGTACATCGAGATGTAGCCGTCGCCATCCAAATCCATGCACCTGAATTGGGAAAACACAATTTATCATTGACGCATATACTTACGCATTTTGGATTTTCAAACAATTTAAATGGCAGGTGCCATAGTTTTCCACGCCCATGTACCAGTCCCCCTAAAACCCACCGGCATAGACCTGGCGGTATCCGCCATGTGCACCATATCATATTTATCACAAAACATTAATGTGTTGCAAAGGAGACAAGCCTTTCAAATGGGATCTTATTTAACCGAAGGGAAAAGCCGTGTCTACCGTCATGGAACAGTTGTATGATGAATTGATGACATTAATTGGGATGGTGGGATAATATGAATTGAATATTATATCTTCTTAAACCTTGTGAGTTTTTTAACTTTCTTAATCGCAGTAACCAAATATTTACATTTTAAGCCATCAACTTCTGATAGTTTTTCTTTAGAAGTAAAGATAGACGTTAAATTTGGTTCAGGTATCAACGTTTTAAGCCAATACGCCTTGGTTAAACTGGCACAAAACTTACATAAGCCAACAGCGCTGATTCTATTACATAAACCGCACACTGAGTAATATTAACAGCACTTCGTTACAACTCGCAACTAATGGTCAATGGTAATGGGCCTCGTGCGCACGCCATATCGTACTTTCTCGAGTGCTTCCATGCATGCGATGGTTTCTCTACGATACGATTTATAATGCTATGGGTATTGACCACGGTATGATGTCTATTGCCATAAAGTTTATGGTAGAAAGATGGTATGGTTATGCGATCAATAACCTTGACGTTAATATTTGGAATTAAGCACTAAAGTGACAAAAGGTTACGAAAAAGGTCAATTAGTTGTCTGTATAAATTGGTCACTGTCCTATTGTTCTTATCATTCTCCTCTCAGATGTGGCTAATGGGTTAAGGCTATGTCGATATATAACGCCAAATAGCCAAATACAGCTCAGCAGATGTCACACGTCTTTGAGAACTTTCCGTAATTATGGTGCAAGTGACACTTAATTTTCGAACCGAACGTTCGCAATTGTAGAAGCACATGTATCGCTGTGAACCAAACAATTACTGAATGTATTCCCTCAGCGACCAGGAACCACACGAAGTCGGTGTACGACATGCGTGGGTTTCCACAATCACTTTATACAAAAAATCTGGCTTTGATTGGCGAGTATACCTGAACCAGTATTCGATGGCAGTAGGGTGCGTGGTATCCTCCTCAGCGAGCAGGAACC
>DWMR01000426.1:0-12735 GCA_018245355.1 Dalla costala
CTTGCACTTCGAGGTAACGGCACATGACGTCATCTTTTTGGTGTGTGCACCCCACTCCATCAATTTATAAGACGTTATCACGTCAAAAAATGTTTTATTCGTCGCCTGCTGTTTCGCAGAACGGCCAGAGAATACATCCAGAAAGTATGTATGTAAACGGTTAGGCTTAAGGAACCTGTCATTTTTTCTGCCCCTCTAGACTAAAATCTTTTGTGTTCACGCTAACGCTAACGACATCTTCAAAATGTATGGGTAATGACTTTAGCTGCGGAAAAGTGACGTGCTGTCACGCCATGTGTCAATGTCATTACCATACATTTTGAAGATGTCGTTAGTGTTCGCGTGAACATAAACGATTTTTGTCTAGAGGCCCAGGGTTGTTATGGATATAAAATTTGGGATCTGGATATGGATACGGATATATGAAAAACATCATACCGGTTTCAGATACGATTACGGATACGGAATGATTTCGGATTATCCGATCTCCGATTAGTCCTCATCCGAAATAATTCGAAACTTTTATGTTAGATTCGCTGGTAGTTACCGTATTGTCGATGTTAGCGTGCGTCCAGGTGGGCGGCGGCTCGTCCCCCTCCAGGATCATGGGGCGCGCGATCACGTTGATGTACTTCAGCACCTGCTGCTGCACCTCCTCCACCGAGTGGATGTGCACGAAGTATCCTGGGTGACAAATAAACGCTTACACACCCCCGCACTAGGATTCCCTATGTTGCGGGTGGCAGACACACAGAAAACACAATGTTAGGCCCAAGACTCGAGTACAAACATTTATCTGCTAAATAAATGTCTGCCCCGCCCGGGGATCGAACCCGGGACTCACTGCTCGTCAGTCAGGGTCACTAACCAATGCGCCACGGAGACGTCAATATTAATATTAAATGTTAATATTAATGTTGATATTAAATGTTTATGAGGTATGATGTAGCCGTAAAAAAAAGTTTACTTTATTTGTTGTCTTGATGCTCGATTAACTCTTAGCTTTTTTTTCTTAAGTGTAGTCAGCCTCATTGTAATTTTTTAATATTAAACCTCGTGTTTCTGCTTTTATTGGTAATCTGTCTTTCATACTGTTTCAATCATGCACCTATTATTCTGTTCTATTCTAAATTATATCGTATACGGTTCGCCCCGGGGCGATACATCGCGTTCATTACGTATACAGTTATTGTTTCAAGCAATTTGTGGCAACGAATAACAACTTTGATATTACTATTATTATGAATAACAAACATCACTATCTTAGGCCAACTGTCCACTAGACAAAAAAAAAGCACAGTAGGTACCTAGAGGAAAAATTATAACACTAAGAGTCCAGGCTCCTACGATCTCCTAAACTACCTATTACTGTTTTAATACAAATTGGAATATTCTGTGATTGCAATACGTAGCTACTTTACGAGTAAAACGCATAAACGTTCCAGGTTGCGTTTACATTTACATAATTCGGTTTGGCCGTATTCGGCCGAAATCTATCGCGGCCCGTTCTCCGTGACCGACTAGTGTAAATGTTTCGGTTGGCCGTATTTGTTCAATCCGTTTACGTTCACCGACATAGTGTTTGTTATTTATTTTGACCTTTTTCAATGATTACTAAATCTGTGACCGCATTCCGTGATATATACAGACATCATAGTATTACAAGTACAGCGGTGGTATCTCCCGAGTCATAGCATCCACAAGTTTCAAAACTTATACCTAACTGAGGGCTTCTAGTTCATAACGTTTATAAATTAAACTTCCTCACAAAGTAAGCACTGAACTATTCATACCCCTGCATATTAAAATAACATCACGAAATTGCGTTCCCTCTACATTAGCATAAGACTTGCTGAAGGAGAGACGTATTTTATATTAAAAAGAACAAATTGAAGTTCAGTTGGCGCTGTTCGAACAATTTGCACGAAGAATAGACGTATCAGATTCAAATACTTTCTTGATATTGCATTTCGTAGCGTTAGATGATTGTTGATAGAGTTATCACAATGGAACATCTTTTAGATAAAAGCTTTCGATCCTTTTGACTTATCTTTCTTGTGATAAAATTAAACGCCAGGCTTCATGATTCTTACTCCTTCCTCCGGAGCAACGCATTACTTAACTCAGATAGTCTTTTGGTTAAAACTATGTACGTTTACTGTTTCGTAAACATAAAAAAATTACTTTACCTCGGTTCAAGCAAGCCATCCACTGTATCTCCCGAACATTGGTGACCTCCTTGCCAATGAGATACGTGAACACCCTGACGGGGATATACGTCTTCGTTCCCACCACCTCCCGGTTGTACTCCTCAAACACCTCGGTGAGGTTCCCGGGCACGTAGTCCGTGATCACCATCACTAGCTGGTTGCAGCCCTGCGTGCTACTCACGTTACAGTGCTTTCGTTTCTGAAATGTTTAAACTGTAGTAGCCAGATGGTAACCTACTCGATACGATTTAACTGAAACTTTTGCTATTTATCATCCCATCCCATTACCATCCCATTTACCCATCTAAAACGAATTATACACAAAATTCTTTCTTCAGGAGAGCAAGTAGGACACTAAATACTAGACAATATTCTTACACGTGAAATCTTTTAATTGGCCTTCTATTTTATAATAATGTTTATTGTACTTACTTATTTTAGCTGTAAGTTTTCCAAAAAAAAAAAACTGATTTAAGTACCTTTATAAAATTCACTATGATATTATTCAACAACACAGGGCGTGAATTTATACTTACTAACTTAGATAGATAGGTAAATAGAATATTCTTTATTGTACACACGAAGTACGAAGTAGTTACAGCATCATAAGAACACTATAGAAGACACAGTATAAAAGGCGATCTTATCGCTAAAGAGCGATCTCTACCAGACAACCTTTGGGTACGTAACTACGTACGTTGGGTACGTTACTAGGTTTAAAAAACTTGACTAACGTATTAAGTTTAAACTGAATAACTTGAATATTCTATTAACAAAACATCTCTCTACGTTAAGACGATACCTGAAACTTCCGTAGCGGGGAAAATGTGTAGATATACTTACGTTTCATTTCCAAGCCATACTTATAATATGAGTTGAGTATGTCTATCTAATCTACGCTTAAATCTACTGACCTACGCCTAGTTTATGATCCACATATTATGTGCTCTATCACGACACACGTCCCAGGGCACACTTTACACGATTTACGTAAACCACAGGATTTCTCGTTTGAGATTAGTAAACCCTTCTACATATCTGTCTTCTGTATCAACATTTTCCGGATAGTATTGAGCTAGATTGTTTCTGTTTCCAATCTAATGCAAGTAACTTGAACTTTATCCATTTTATTGCGTTCGGATACTCTTTATTGTTTTGTACTAGGTACATAATAAGTTTACATCGTTCAACGTCAGAACACAGATAAAATAAAGTTATTACCTCTTTGAGTGTCGTAAAAGCTTCTATATAGGCCTTCGTCAAATTGGCGTTCCCCTCTAATGGCACTCTGTGTTTACCCTCTTTGGTCGGTTCTAGTGTACTGCTTATTGTAAGCAGGTTTTCTGGAGTCGCCTGAACTAGACCCTTGAAACAGCTCACTACTTCAGTAGTGTTCACTTTAAACGTATAGACATTCACGTAGTCATTGTTAGATAAAGTGTCCAGCAAAGATCTCAACGTCCTTCTTGCTACGTAGTTTTTGAAACCGGTCATTGAACCCGAAACGTCGAAAAGAATCACGACATCTTTTGAGCACGTAGCGGCTTCTATGTACCACGACTTGACTCTACAGTCGTACGTGTCGACATCCTTCATATTCCACGGCATACCCGGGTAGAAGCGGAGGATGCCGTGCGAGCTGCCAAAGTACTGCCACGCTAACGATGGATCAGACTGGTAATTCTTAGTAAAAATTTCATTTAGATCCTTAGACCACAATATGGCGTTCAACGAATCATTCTCTGAAAAATATTAACCGTCTATATTATTCAGTTACATGGAGAGCAATAATGGCTTTCGTATTTAATAAAGCGCCTCATCAAGGTAATCTATTAAACACGAATCGTACCTCTATAATAAATATTTGTGGGCACATGAACGCAGCTGGTATTCGTATTAACGCTTATGTCGTAGAAATGCGAATCTCTCTCCAGAGTCACGTTCATATAGTGATCGTTGTCTACTGCAAATTTAGGAGCATCCGGTCTGGTCGTAAGATTATCTTTGTCAGGCCTATCTAGATAATAAAACTTAGAGTATTTAGCGGAGCAGTATTCGTAGGGGTAATTCTGATCATCTATCAATGTGTAATCGAATTCTTTCGCCAGCCGCTCCGCCGTCGCATGAATACACTGCAATTGAGAATTTAATTACTTTAAAGTGTGAAAAGAAATACGTAAGCATTAAATTGGTAGTAGATAAGATAATTAAATTAACACTTTCGCACTAGGATTTGATAATTTAAGTACATACAGGGTAATTAGATTAAAAAAAATATCTTGAAGTCAACGTTTAAGTTGCATTGAATTTTTTATTTAGTACTTACTTCCTGGGACTGAGAATGTTTAATATAGGTACGTAAACTTTTACCTTAACGGCATTGATCTTCCTCGTGAGCATGGTGCTAACAGAACGTAGAGAAGATTCCAATATTTGTTTTCCATCTTTTTTCTTTACGCTCGCGTTCATTTGTTTATATTTCTGAAAATAGAATGCTGTCGTGGTGTTATCTACATTGTTACTAGCCAGCAATTAAAAAGTTTAAATATGTTAACTTCCCGCCACTTAACAGTAAATGACGTCACGGCAATCAAAAATCTGTCTATCGAGGTTTTCTAACATGTCTTGTAGGTATATAATTATACTAGCTCCCGACTAGAACCAACCGGATCAATGATCACCAGCCTTAAGGGAGATCTCTTTGCCAAACAAGAAACTCCCAATGTATGTGAACAAATGGGAACTAATACATACTCGTATGTATAACGAATAAATAATAAAGAAGAAGAATAACCCCTGGAGGGGCACCCGCTGAAGGAGATACATTTTTCAACAGATTAAAGTAACGTCAAATGTAATGTAACCTAAATATGTAGAAAGAATACCATAGCTAAGTAAATAAGTTCGATCGTTTTGTTAGTGAGTTGTTCCGGATACGTTTGCAGGAACTAATCAATGTCAGGTAAACGAACGAGATAACTGTGTACTTACAATCCTTATTTGATCGGACTTCGTTAAGGACTCGCTCAGTCCCCACAGCTCGTCGCCCAGTATTGTCGCCCATGCTTTCACGCTGCCAATGAAATTCGTATACTGTTATCCTATCTATTTACTTATAATAACTTACTTACTTATAATCACTACCTGTTAAGTAACACAAAAAGTCCAGCGTCTCCCCTCTTAATTTTTTGTATAGAGTTTTTATGTTTCATCTAACATCAAGCGATAACTACTGAACAGGGTTTTTTACTTTATGTTTTGTTGCCTGACCCTTGCCTAAAGGTAATTACTAAACATCTGGATCTAGATTTGTATTTGCATGCGTAGTCTTAAGTACCTACTTATACTAATTCTCAGTTCCACGTACCTACAACTACAAGTTACAAAAGGGGATTAATATTAAAACGAACTATATGCATTTGGAGCACCGGGTAAAGTGTTATGAATACCGCGGAAGAGAGGGCAAATTAGGTATCTGTATAAATGTTTTCGTTGCCTCTCCAAATCTCAGATGAGATTTAAAGATGAAATCACCTTTCTAGGAGACGTCCATTAAGGGATATTGCCTCGCGGACTTTTGTGGGTAATGATGAGTAGGTACTGTAAACATATTATAGTATATTATTTTAAGTACCTATCATTAACAAATTTCGGGGCGCACGCCTAATAATAAGTAACTTTAAAAGGCAAATTTTTGATAACTTGGGTTACATTATTGCAATTTTCACAGGGATATCTAACTTTTTTGAACATAAAATACAGCCCTCGTTACTCGCTAATAATGTAGCTTTCTATAGCTGTAAGAATTTTTAAAATCGGTTAGGTGGTTTTTAAATTGATTAATTACAAACAAAACATAAAAACACAAAAAATCAAATCTTTTCTCTTTATAATATTAGTTTACAAAATCAATTCCCGCAGGTATGAAAGATCATCACTTGAGAATGGCTCGACCAATTTGTCTGATGTCGGAATAAGGTTTTTAGGAAAAGAAAATTGGAACAGGTACCCGGGAAATTGGAAAATTCGGGAAAACTGAAAGTGGTTTTGTCTATGGAATTACTTGAAATTTGGACAGAACAAAGTCTGTCGGGTCAGCTAGTATTCATTATTGTTCACTACACTATACCTATGACTTCTCGTAAGAATTGTCTAACAGGAAAATATAATTTAAATACTAATTTACGTAATATAAATAAATAATAAACGCTCAAACTCTCGCACTAGGGCTCCATATATCGCGGGTGGCACGGATATACACACTAGACATAACAAATACCGACCAAGACCCGAGAACAAACCCTTCTCCTGTCACATACATGTCTGCACCCGGTAGGAATCGAACCCTCTTGGCAGGCAGATTCACTACCGCTAGGCCTGGGTATAATCTACGTAGTTTAAATAAATAATATACACGCAATCCTTAGGACTCCTTGTGTCGCGGGTGGCAGGGACATACACGCTAGATATTACAAGTAACAACCAAGACAGGAGATCGAACACTTATCTGTCACATAAATGTCTGCACCAGTATTTGTCGATTATAAATACGGTGTAATTCTTACACATCAGCTGTATCGGTTCTCCAAGCAGGTGCCGCGTCTGGCCTCAGCAGAAGCGTCAGCAGCAGAGCCGCAGTGAAGCGCCGCATCTCGCGAGCCGATGACTCACGCGCATAAACACTGTCTACGACTCCGAAGAACGCGGTGCACAACAATCAACTACTACAGAATAAGGCACTTTACAACATTTTGTATTCCTGGTATTACACATTATCAGAAGTCGTTTCGGAACTTTAAACAAACTTTATACGAAAATATACGAGCCTAAACAATTTCTAGGCACCTAGTTACTACGATAGGTAGGCACATTTTACAAGAATAGAACGACTGCAAGCGCGTAATGAAATTACTGAAAGCTTTGCGCGCATACGATAACGAGCAAGGGCACAACGATAGTGAATCACAAGTAAACAATAACTTTCACCGCCATTCGTTAATTTAAGTTGCAAACTAGATTTAAACTGTACAAGTACAAAAATTGTTGATCGAAGCGAGCGATATCGCGAAAGTTCACAACGTTTATCAGTTTGCCGGGCGCGAAATAGTTTGTCGGTGGAATGGCGCGTACGGGAGGCGCGCGGCCGACGTTTGTCGCGGCGAACGCACGTGCTGCGTCTATTCTGGGTTCTGGTTCTGGGCGGCCGCGGCGGGCGGGCAGCGCTCGGCAATCGGCATCGAGCGGACGCGAAGTAGGTCGCCCTACTCGCTCTGCTCGCTCGGCGCCGCCACCCGCCGCCACTGCTGCCCCCAGGCGGCTACCCGCACACTGGGACTCGCCGCGAGCGAACTAGATTTACTTATTTCAAAAACGCAATTACCTTTCTTAATGTATGAGAATCGCACGTAGATCGATCCTTTTGCTCGCTCATCGCTATCGGCACGCGAAGAATCGAATCGAGCCGCGTGTGTTGGTAATTTCACCGAACACGCCACCAAACATTAAACTGCCTACACACAATAATACCTGCTCTTCAATGAGCTTTTAAAAATACTACGATTCATGACGGATGCTTGCACTAAATATTTTACGTGCACCGCTATAATTACAGATATCCCAGACACTTTTTGTGCTACTTTTGCTTAGATAAGTTGTAGGTAGAGTAGTTTCGTTACAACGTTTTCTTTTCTGTGAACAGATTGTGTCAAAAACGTACTAAAACTTAACTAGATATTCATTCGGTGAGTATATTTTATTTAGACCATTTTTAACCGACAAACAAAAAGTTGTTAACTCTTGTATATGGAGGTTATTATTTAAAAAGCGTAGATTTACAAATTACTTATAAAATGTGCCTGTTATCACTATTTACTTTCTCTTACTGTATTTCCCTGTTCATTGCATTTCTTTTATATTTAAAAGTGATTTCCATTTTCTTATATTGATGTAGAGTTTTGTATAAACGTTTTAAACAAGGTTCATTAATTCATTATCTACTACTTCTTCATTAACATGATTCTGAATACATACTGTTTGAGTACCTATACCGATATAAAGAAGTCTCAAAGTCTATGCGGGTCTTTGAAATCGGAGTTCAAATGTTCACAACGGTGAAACTTTGTATAACGAGGAGCGAACTTTAAGCAGAGACATTTGTTGTGTACAATTTAACACGTGTAGGTAAATAAGGTACCGAGGCCCCACGTCGTTTGTATGAATTATGTAGAACCGAAGTCTGCGATGAGATGACACGTTTGAATTTATAATACGCGAATGCTACGAACAAAGTGTAAGGCGTTGTTTTTGTTACGAGAGCCTTTTGTTAAAAGCTGTAAGCTTGTAACGCTTCATTAAACAAACAGCTAGAAGCCAAAATGGAAGTTTACCTTTTTATCCGACTGCCTAATTTATTTTTATTTAACGTTAACAAAGCAGTTAACGGGCTTGTAGTGTACAGTTTAGTGACCACTAATACTCCTAATCTCGAATAGAACCACCGTTCTAAATAAAACACACTAAATAATTGATAAAATTAATTGATTAAAAAAATAAAATAAAAAATACCTCTAGCTACCACTTCTGCCACTAGGCACACTGTTCCCACTTCTGAGGATTAAAATTTTATCTACGATAAGTAGAGTTGTTACTATGTAAGGTCCGGAGCTGGGTATGAAACATATAAGAAATCTCCTTCCATGTTTTCATTTGCTGAAGGATAACACGGAGGCAGTTTTACGGAATTGCTTGATCACGGAAAACTAAAGTAAAAACTACCCAACCAAATAATATATTACAGAATTTTTAAAACATTTTTATCGCACAACAACATTCAGAGAAAATGATATTGCTAGTAAACAACTGCAATAGTTGGTATCGTATCGAAATCGAAATATGTTCCAAATAATTGGGCTAACTAACAGCAACGACAAAATAATGATAGCCGAGACATTTAACATCCTTAAAAAGTCATGTTCCGATGTTTTTAGCTGCCTTTTTCTAAAATGATAGGTAGTTATTTGTATCTGGTTCAAATGCAGCGGTTTTACGTTGAAAGGAAAGGGTAGCGGGAAAGATTGCAGGAAAATAAAAGAGTCGTATTACAATCAAAATTCTTGTAACCTGTTTATTCTAACTGTGGATTCCATTCGCCTACTTTGATGGCTATATGCTTACTTAAAATGCTTGATGTTTTTAAATATCATAATTTTTTCAACAAAAAATTTATATTCAATTCTTGTACAGCGACTCTTCTTTTCGAAACCCACAAATAAGTTTAATAGGCAGAAAGGAAACGTACCCTTTTGGAAGGGATCACTGCAATCAATATGACGTAGTCCTTGAATATTTTAAATACTATGCAAACAGACATTGGATCTGAAATGAGATTATGATCCCTTAAAACTTAGTTTTGTTGATTTCACTCTTCGTCGGTCGTCTTCGTAAAATGATACGTAATTCAAGTTCGCAGGAAAAGGAAAGGCTACAGGAAAATTAAAGTGTCGTCTTACAAGAGAGGATCTTTTTCACCAGTTTTGTTAACGTAACACTTGTATTATCACTTATACTTGTACTTTTACCATTCCAACCTCCTTATTTATTTATTAATGCATATCTATATTCTTTTTTACAACGAATAAATAAGTATGATGAGATCGCTGTCTTCTCCTGTTTTTCGGCCTAGCTGGCCATGCCATGCCATGCAATACCATATAACATTAGATTTTGTGGTGTAGCCAACTAAATAATTAAGCAATCCGGTTTCTGAAAAGTATCCAAAGATTATATGTAGATTAGTATGAAGTTGCTGTTATGAAGCACTAGGCGAAAAATTCTCCTTCAAAAACTCTATAAATAAACATTTTGAACGACAATATTCCTTACAGGTCAGGCATTTGTACCCGTAAGGCACTATTAATTAATTTGTTCCACAACTCTCGGATTTAACCACAGTCCCTGTCATCTACAACCCTTTATAAACCCACAATTTAGAGCTAATTTAAGTCTCTTTGTTCGGAATATCAGCCTAATAAGATATCTCGTTTCATAGCCTCCTTACCACTGAGTTTATACCTATAATATATATTTGTGTCGTGAAATGAAAAGACTGATGACCGATTTCACCTACCACCCCTAGTTGTAGGGACCGCTAAATATAGGGGACTATATTTTAATTGATTCCTTAATATTGATAGAATATAAATAAACCCTAAATTAGGGATGGTTGGTGAAATCGGCCATGAACCTTTTGCGATTTACTTCAGTTAATTCGTATGATACCTAGTCACGATATCCGTGAAGAGCCATCCATTTGACCTTCTGCTTTATATTTGTTATCTGTGTTAAATATTTGATGTATTGACCGAAGTTAAAGTTTTTTTTCTTCAGGATAATGTTTGAGACATTGAATAATCAAGTAAGCCTTCATGTGAATAAATTCAAATTCAAATGAATAAAGCCAAGAGAATTTTGTAGGTAGGTACGTAGGTAGGCCGCACCTATTTCCACCGTAAAATAATTGTTTTTCAACAATTGTGTTTCGGATCAAAAGGTGCGGATACCGGTTACACTTATAGGTACAAGAGGCGACCACCTTAGTCCTTAGGGGTAGCAACGCATCTGTGTCCAGCTTCGAATATGACAAATACTAACGATTACTAACTGGATTACGAATATATACTAACAGTCCTAACACCCATAGAATCGAAATCAGAATCATTTATTTATCATCATATGGTATTTACATACACTTGATGAACGTCAACACATTTTTTAGCGCCGGTTCGGAAGGTTGATACTACTGAGAATTATTATTATTAGAGTTATTATGGCCTATTAAAGAATTACAAAATGGATTAGGGGAAGAAGAAAAATTTCTTTGTTTCTTACAGTACATACAGTTATCAATTTTTATATCTAACATTTTATACACTAAGTAAATATAATACCTGCTTACAAAAGTATTAACATGTAATTTACAAACGCGCTGCACCCATCGAGATGCTAAGCACTAAAGTAGGTACTGAAGAAGGTATTTAAAGTCTTGTTCCTTTTTTAGTAGCTTGGGTGTGTAATATTATGCCCTATGGATTTACGAGTAAGTGATAACTTAAGCGCCGCGTCGACGTAGGATAGCCGTCGACTCGTGTCAATAGCTACTGTTGACAAATAACCGCTCGTTTGTAAGAGGCCTAAGCAAAAATGTGTTTTTAAGATTCCCTAGGACACATCAATAGTGAGAAATTCGTTTAAAACCGATCCCAGTTTCGCTTTGTGACGCTTTTCAGGAAAGCGCTTGTTTTTGTAGCTTTTTGCGCTATTTCTCCACTTTTCCAGTGTTGGTGGAGTTCAGAACGTTTTGAGGTCTAAAAGCCTTTGTGGGGCTCAAAAAACATACCTCGTTAATGACTTTCGAATGAACAGAGCATTAAGGCTGCCTTTTCGATTAATGGTTTTTGTTTCGCAACACAACCTGCGTTGTGTCAAAGTTAAGCAACGTTGTGCGGTCAGGAGTTGGAAGGATAAACGTTGGTGCTGACCACATTCAAGCGATTTTTCGTAAAAAAATTTTTTTTGTATTTTTATTTATTTACCAAAAAAATATTACAAATTATAAAATTGTGTACGTCTGCCAAACTGCGTTGCAGTTTGTCGGCAGTAGTTCTCGTAGCAATCTAATCTTAATCTTAATCTTAGCAATCTAGCACTTAATTTCTAGCTTAATTGTAATATTTAGTTTATCTTCAGTATATTTTATGTATGTAGTGTAGTGTGTGGTATGCGTGCATGTGTGTGTGTATGTTCTTTGGCCTGAGTTGAGTTATATGTGTACCTATAGTGTTAGTGTGTGTTAAACATCCTCGTTGTAAAGAGATTGGTTTGAAGAACGCTTGCGTGTTTTGCAGGGCACGTATAGCAGTAAGTCTTAGTTGTGAGCGGTTGTAGTCGTTAAGTCTTATCGAAAGCGACACTCGCGGTACCCTATTTATGATTTAGTGATTAAGGATTTAGTGACTTAAAATATATTTCGCTCGTGTATCGCTCATCGACATCGCTGACTACAAGACAAATACATTTCCAGACAGTATTCCTTTTGTGTACATCTTATAACTTTTATGACTCATACGATTCGTTTTACATAGCGGGTAATTAATAAATAATTAAATAGGTTGATAGCTTCTGATCGAAGAGATGAGTTTACCGCTATGAAATTATATGAACATTATCCCTAATTAATTTAATTCTATGTAATAAGAATAGCAAACGAGCAGGCAGTCCCACCAACCCCAGTTACTACCTTTTTTTTTTTTATTATTTTTTTTTTTTTATTTTACACGCCAACAGCAGTACACACAACACATTTACATGAAGTTTTATATTAGTTTGCACATAGAACAGGTGTGCATGCCAATTAGAGGCGTGAACAACATTTAATTTTGCTTAGAACTACGAGTATTTTGGCCTAAATGGTTTGCAATAGTCATTCCTTTAGTTTGTTAAGTACAGTCCAAAAGTGTAAGTATACTTT
>DWMR01000427.1:0-12734 GCA_018245355.1 Dalla costala
TTGCGTACCTTACTAAGAAGGAGTAGATTAACAAACAGACAGACACAAAAAGCGACTTTGTTTTATAATCTTTATAGATATAGATATAGATTATAGAAGAGGTACCAGCATACTCTGGTATTTATTGTTGTTTTGTGCAGTTTCGTGTGTATAAGGTGAATCCATAAACCATTCGAACACGGAAGCATTTTATTATATGAAACGCTTAAACACGTGAGTTCAACTTTCGGAACACTTCCGAATAATTCCGAGGAATATTTCCGGAAAATATTGTGCTTGAAAATGGAAGCTTGTAAACAAGCCGCGGATGTGAAAAGCTCCGCTGAATTGAAATTTCTCTTTAATCAAACGTCTTTGGATGTAGAATTATACGTTATACGTATATAATATGAGCGTGCTCATAGTTGAGCGAACTTTAGCCCGCATATGGGTTGCATGAGAATTTTCCGCAAGCTCTTCAGGTTTTGAACTTTATAGAAGTTTTTATAAAGTATCTTTTATGGCGCACTTTATAAATGCGTAAAGCGTTTATAGCATTATTTCTCTAGAGAATTACCTTAACGTTGAGGTCTGAGTAGTTTTGATCCCAACATTTACCTACCGTTATACCCAGACTTTCTGGTTGGTTAAGTAGAAACGTAGAAACGCATTTGGGTCTGTCACTGTATACCTAACTCACTGTATAACCTTTTGAGGATGGCCCCATAGTGTGCCGAACTTTGGTTCGAACGAACATTGGACGAACTTTCTCTGAAGTGGTTTTCGATTGAACTCTCACGGTTGAACAAAAATAATGCCAAAATTATTTTATAAAAAAATGTGAAGAGGTTCTGAACATAATCCCCCATTTTCCCCCATTGTCCCAGTTAAAAGAATCACTCTGTATACATTAAAATGGTGAGTGTTTATTCTATTCAAAGCTGGTTACAGATGCGTTGTTACTTAGAATATCACTCAAACACAATGACTCAAACAACATAAAATTGTTGGTTAAACTTTAGGATATCATTTCTCGGATCAGCTCAGTAATTTCTTATTATTTTCCTCTCTTTTTATTACTTGTATTTATGTGTGTAAACGGATATGTTGACTCAACAGAGCGACATAATCACGTACCTAGTGATTTAGCTCTTTAATAAAAAAATTAAAAAAATTAAAAAACTACGAGTAACGTGCAAGTTTTTTTTTTTTAATTTTTTTTTTTTATTAGTATTATGTACATTTACTTGTCTCTACCACAGATAAATTAATTATATTTTTATAGTTGGGTTAACCACAGCTAGGGGAAGTCCAGACCAGACGCGTAGATATACTCGTTCCTATATTACCACTTTTCTACTAAGGATTAGTAATAAGGGAGTTTATACAAGATCACGCATCGGCGATGCAAGAATTGGTGCTAGTTCATGCGATGCGACATCCAGCCAGCTACTATCTTTTTCTTCTATTCTGTCCTCTACCCACAGGTTGGTAGGAAGACATCACTCTTTAGCAATAAGACCACCTTGTGTACTGTCTTCTATAGTGTTCTTATGTTGCTGTATTTACTTTGTGGGTACAATAAATAGTATTCTGTCTATCTATCTATCTGTCAGTTTAGGATCGTTGAAACCCCGCATAGTGCACCGTTGTATTTGTACGCAGTCAATGGCTGATTAGCTATCAACGAGATGACATGAGAAAACTCCAGGTGTGGTCCCATTACCCATTACTTTTTCATGTTTTTCATGTTTCATTTACCCTAGACTGTTCTGGCAATTTAAATGAAATTAAAAAATCATTGAGTTTTAAAGTGGCAATTTTATTTTATTTTTAAAATAAACTCTATAATACAACCGGTGATATTATTATCAATACGGCAATTTTAGATTCATTTAATAACCATTTAAATTTTGTTCATCTAATGTTGTCAACACGAGGATTAAATGCAAATTGGATTTTAAATTGGCCAATTGGTCTGTAGATTGATGCTTGATGTACCTAATTTCCGCAACACAAAATGAAAGGCTTATAAAAGTGAGTTTTGTATTCTTTGTAAATCAAGAATATACGATGGAGAGATATTAGTTTTTTGACATTTATATTTATCACAGACTAAGTAGACTTTGAGAGATACCTGGAATTTAAAATCCGTATCCTTTCATCTATCCTGCTGGACAAGCCTCCCAAATCGGCTCCATTCATCAGTTTCCCGCTATCTTTCAGTGTTATCACTACACCTGGTCGGAGGGTGACCTGTGGTGTCTTTTCCGCGTCGAGGTCTACATTTGAGGACATTTCTTCCCCATCGGTTATCAGTCCTTCAAACGACGTGGCCCGCCCATTGCCACTTTAGCTTACTTTTGAATTTGAAATAACTGCTTATAATTAGACAGCCAAGCAGTATGCTGGCTGGTCAATTAAATTTTTAATTTTGTGTTCAACCAATCAGAATTCACCAAATAAAGTAGGTAAAAAAACAGCAAAAAATAAGTCTTGTAATGGAAATAAAACAAACAAGCATCATCTTAGAATATTACGATTTTACGATAGATATGGTAATTCTTCTATGAGGTCCCACTGTTTGGTCCCATCCCACTATATAGGTACTTACTAGGCTGGCCTACACAAATTGCAACTGAAACTATAACTCTTGTCTCTTCCAGCCGTACTTTATAACTACGACTATTTGATTCACACTTTTTATTTTTACAAACAGATCTGTTTGTTTAGTGTTTTTGTATCAGAAAATTAATATGAAGCTATTAGTTTTTTTGAAGAAAATGCACAGTTGATACCTATACAAATGCTTACAGTAGCATAAAAAGCTTTGCAATCAAAACCATCGGACAGTTTTTTATTTGCGTCAGAAATCGAATTGCAATCAGTCAGTTAAGTAAGTATAAACTTCCCCCATGAACATTTACCGTCAAAGGGAATTTGCGGCCCGATTTTTGAACATAGATATTTCATTCAACGATGGTATTGCTGTGATGATACTCGTGAATGTAAATGTGTGCGATATGTCGAGTAGTTTTACAGTATTCACGCCAAACACCATATTGATAAATACCAATTTTTATTGTATGATCAGTATTTTCTTCTTCTAGTTTATTAGTATTTAGTTATTTTGAATATCATTAAACGATTCCAACTCACTGATATAATATGTGAGAGGCGACTATATTGGTCTCCAAGAGTAGCCAAGTTCTTTTACATTTGAACTGTGGATACTTTTGTAAATACCTATAAAAATATGGATTTATTTTACGATAAGCTTTGATTCTGTGCAGCATTATGTTCATGTAGGTACACTGTACACAGAATCGACTTGCATCCAAAGCATAATGACGATAAAAGTTGAAGTTGTAATAAGTAGGTGTTGTGGGCTATGAATTTTATGCGCTGCTTCTTTTATCATAGAAAATATATTATGTTGTTTAAAGTTATTGTAAACTATTTTAGTTATTGTAAAAAAAAAACTTTTATATTACAGCCGACGACCATTTTGGGTTAAATGTTTATTCTGTATTCTGAGGATTCAATACATCAAAATGATTAAACTGCAATAAATCAATGATTATTTCATTTCCATCTAATATTTGCCGCCTTTTGGATACGTACTCAATGTTATTTAATCTCGTCACTTAACGTTTTTTTTTCCTATGGTGTGCAATAAAGTACATTTGTATTGTATTGTATTTGTTCTTTTTTTGTCAACAGTCTCTCGACGGCTTCGCGCTCTCTGTGGCAGCCGATGGGAGGTTCCTGTACATATCTGAAACTGTTTCTATATATTTAGGATTATCACAAGTAAGTAAGACTACACAATAATTGGTAATGTGCTTGAGATTTGAAATTTCGGGTTTATCAGGATACAGATCTGTAGTACTGTACCTATTTCTGCAATGTTTCGGTCGATAAACCGCCAATTTACATCTACAAAGATATCAATCCTCGGGTGTACGACTGTACGTGACTTGTAAGACATACAGTCTTAGTTAGTAGTAGTACTGTTCGGGTTTGGTTATAGTCATCCATGAGCTGCAGTGGTTTAGTATTCTTCTTTGTAAAGATTGGCTTATAAATTGAGTGCTTAATTCTTTGACATTAAGGTTACATAAAACTACAAAATGTCTACCGGGATATAAACATCATTAAACAATGGGTCTGCTTTACAACTATTTGAAACACGTCGTGTCGCACATGTTGAGTCAAACAAATGATCGGCACGTACGCACAACCCTAGCTGTAGTGTATTGAAACTAACGTCGGTAACCCTAAGTTAGATAAATTGACTGCAAGTTCACGAAAATATTTGGAAAGTACAAAATTTGAAAAAGGAATTGTTGAAGATTATCGCTCAGATTCATTGATTAAAATGACCTCGAAGTGAAGTAAAGTACATTTTCGTAGAGTAAATTGTTCCTCCAGACCAAGTCTGAAACCCCTTAATAATTAAATGAGCACGTTAAGACGTAACTTAACTTTATCTTGAGTTTTCAAAGCGTGAAATTGAACATAAAACGAAATCTAATTGATATTCAATACGTTCATTCAATCATTTCCATGATCCATCGAGTGCCTATAAATAACTAATCAGCCATTTCCTAGCCTACCTACCTAGGGATGATTTACCTCTTCATACCTTTTTTAACGTAACTGAAAACTGCAAAAGGTAGCTGTTTTAAAATCCTACCATGTATGTGCAATAAAGACATGCATAACACAAAAAGCATCTCATTCAATGTTTCACATGACACCGTCTTAAATCAGACGATCTAATCTGAATTTTCGGCGGCGCTAGAAAGACATCCGGTGGTTACAGCTAGATCGCAGATAACTCCTTCTACACGTGTCGCGTTATATCTCCTACGTGGGCTATTTGCTCTACCTGCCTTAATAGCTCGTATTTCGAAGGGTTTATTTTGTCTTTTTCGTCGTTGTAACTTTTTTCAGTGTGCCTGCAGCTTGGTTTAATTTTAAGTCTCTGACACTTTCAAGCTAAAATTTTAATAGGAGCAAATAAATAATTTGATATTTGAAAAGTTGAAACTACCAGTATGTTGTGGTAAGTTTCGAAAATAGAAAATCAAAAAATGCTGCCACAAAATTCTGATTAACTTGAGCGTTGCTGAAAAAAATTACGCTGTGAAAATTAAAAACAACACAAACCAAATTAAATAGCATTACGAAATTAAAGGGCGCTGGAAAAGATCCGAAAACTGGGAAACACTCGATTCCAAAATGGCTGGAGGGTGGTGCGAGGGAGACGGCGTATGGGGGGAAAGGGACGATGCGATATGCTGGTCACGTTCCGGGCAAGGCGCGCGCGTGCTCCTCATTCTAATGCTGGAACTTCACTCACACACCCCCAAAAACTCACACACAACCAAATATTATCCAAACACCTAACACATGGACACCTATACGTCTTCTTCGCTGGCATGCCAATGTGTGCTCACATAAAATACATAAACTTCCTGGTAAATAAGCTTAGATACAACTTTCTTATAAGCGAACCTCGCTAACGCTCCTGCTATATTAAATTCTGTTTCCGCCATCTTTTTTCGGGGTCTGCAGTAAAGACTGATGATAACGTCGACAATGGGAAATCATATTTTTCTTTTATAGATAAAGCGGGAAAATGGATACTTTATGTTTTATTTTGACGTGCTTCGGCCCTTCCGAGGAAATTATTTACGTGACGTTTCTTTGTTACGTTGTTGTTCGATTCATCATTGGGCTTTCTTGTATCGTATTCGAGCCTGTTATTATTATCATTTAGGAATAGAGCTACTTATAGATCCAAGTCCAATAGCTGACGGTAGCAGGTAGGAATTGGCTTTTGTTCTATACAAATTAGTTACAATTATTATTGCTGCCTGTAGCTGAAGCTGTTGACAATTATTTTAACACCATTTATTTCAAACCTGATCCCAAAGGCTTGCCGTTGCAGAGGGGTTTAGATTAGGCTTCTGCCTAGTTAACTTCTTCGAGCCATACTCATAATACGTCTTTTGGGTTCTTTCACTAATATCTCTATTATCAGGTCCATCATCGTCCCTAAAGGTTCTTCACGGGTTTACACTCTTCGAGAATAGTTTCCATAGTTCTATGCTGGCTTTGTGCAGGTTGGCAGACTTCACACACTTTTGAGAATATTATGGAGAACTAAGCTAGCGGTGTAGTTGTCTGTACAGTTTTCTTTTGCAACAACCTCAAATTAGGCAACTTGTAACACCAGCATGATATTCTTCGATGGCCCATCAAAAGAGCTATTTATTTCTTATGTCAGATCACCCGACAACATACCTACTAAAATTTGTGAGCACCAATTGCTGAATGAGTAAACACCATAAAGTCCATGGGATCTTTCTAAGAAACGACCACCGTAACGTCACCATTGTTTGTGGTATTCACATGCGAGCGTTCACTGCGGATACGCGCTTCTTGAATGCCTAATAGGGTCCCACAATTATATTTGATAAGTTTATTTAAAGGCACATTTGCATACGCCGTGAAAGGGTCAATGTGAAAGTTGACGACAGATTTTCATATCTGGACTCCATAATGTTTGTGAATGAACTTCTTTTTGGTCATCATTAATCATTGCTGGCCACGGTCTCTTCTCGGAATGGTAGTTGGAAATTTCGTCATTGCTACGATAACTTGACTGATAACTTGCAAGTTATCTGTTTAAATATTATTATCAATAACATTTTTGAATCATTATGTGATCGTGTTAGTCAAACCCATTGATTTTAAAACAAATTTTCGAATCATTCAACTTTCGTCATTCAACATTTAACTTCAGTGTGATTAATATAAAATGTTTCATAGTTTCCGTGGTTTATTGGTGTTTCAACGAAGCCTACCAACACGCGATGTACGATAACGCCTCCTTCATTCATAACTACAGTACGTGAGACATCTTCATTTAACTACCGTGGATCTTAATCATTGTATTGATTTTCAAAACTGGACCTTATTACAGTACTTGATGGTTTAGTCTCAGTTATCCACCTATGTTGTTTTGTTTAAAAAGTTTATTTCTTATTCTTAGTATTCGAGGTTGATCACAAATGTTTGTAGCTGGTAGAACCTGTATACGGTTCGACTGTTACTGCACTCACATAACCATTTCGTGTTATTTTAGTCTAAATGTCGTAGTTTCTGGCATATTTACATAACCATGTCAGTCCTCAGACTCCTCAGTAGTGGCAACGCACTTGTGTCAAATTTCAAATAGAGCTGTGATCCAGTTTAAGTTGGTCACAAGTCTTCAGCAAGTGACAGCAATGGCTTGTTCAAATATACCACATTTAAAGTTTGAACTTCTGGTAGTAGGTACGGAACAGGTATGAATTGGGACTGAATTCTGTCGCTAAAAATCCTCATATTTTGTGGTTCTTTCTATTCAGAACCGCGCGGCTGTCTGATTTCACCTTCGCCACGATATAATTCAATGTGGTGGATTGAAAACACTTATTATTATTAACCTTTATTACGCCTTACCAATTTTAAATGTTGAATTCACAAAATATACCTAAAAACCTTGCTCTCAATAATTCTTCTTCATCAGGTAGAGATGACGGGTAGCAGTATATTCGACTACATACATCAGGCGGACCACGCAGAAATGGCTGAACAGCTTGGGCTTATCCTCGCTGGGAGGTCGGGAGGAGCTGGCCTAAACAGTCCGGCTTCAGGAAGCGAAGAAGGAAGTCAACATGGGACTAATAATCCTGATGGTAAGTTAAAACTCTTTATTTGTCAACGATTGACATACAGTTAAGTAAAAGTCTTGAACTGACAATTATATAGCCCTTAGTAATTGATAGAAAAATGATTGGTTCATTAAACGAAAAGACGTATCCTTGGGATCCAAATACTATTAACTATTATGTTGTTATTATTATAACGTTAAACTATTTTGATTTCAAACTTACTCAGTATAACTCGAAACTCATAAAAACATATCTAGTACCTAAGCTATTTTATAATCGACAGTTAAAGTAACAAGATTTTTAAATGTTAGTGAATCGACTGTCCACTATAATTGAACACTTAACTAATTTTAGTTGTGGTAAAAACTTCATGAACCTGAATCATGTGTAAAAATTTAGTTAGCCATGCCAAGTAAAAACTCCTATTTCGTAATGGAATGACCATTTCACCGTTAGCCAATCTGCTTAGTAGCATTTTCCAGTCAAAAAGTTTGGAATTAAAAAACTTCTTCGCTCCGTCTATCAGAACGAGAAAAAACTATACTGAATTCAATTAAGGTTCCCTCATTTCGGAGGCTATTGCACCTTCTAAGATCAGTGACAATACTGATCCCATAAATTTCACTCAGTATCGAATCGCTCAATGCTTCAGTTAATAAGCTGTGTACCAAATTGAAATTAGATTATGGCATCTTCACGGTGGCTTGGGACCTTATGAAACGGTCAATGGGGAGTCAGCAGTCACCTTTATGGTATTGATTAATATTTTATTTCCTCGCTATGGGAAAGCATTAAAAGTCTTTTGAAATCTGGGCGCCACTGTATAACGTGTTTTTGGGCTTGGAGTTCCTCAGGGAGCATTCTGTTACGACTATTCATAAATATAGGCGGTGTTCAATTAAATGCCGAGATAAGCAAAAACTTACTGCTATCATTTCACTGAGAAATAGAGGCCATTGCTCGCTCCGCTGCATCCGGTGTTTTTGTCGTTGTTGTGGTTATAATCTTAGTTGCGCTTGCTTTTTTCGTAATTGGGTATGTACGGAGAATTTGCTTTTTAGAATATCTCTATTTACTTCCCTAAAAATTTGCCTTGGAATGGTATGCCAGATTGAATACTAAGAAGCTGCTTATCGTTAAACTTTAAAGAGGCTTTTTGCTGCAATTGGTAACTATAACTAACTTTTGCCTTTTCCTTGTTAGTAAATTTCTTTATGATATGAGATTAAAGTAGTTGATTATCAATTAAAATCCCTGATTAATTGACAGTAAATCCAATCTGCTACCTGGTAACAAGGCGTCTTTAACCCAATTTTTTCTGCATTTGGTGGACAAAACATTGTACCTATTACTTTAAGGGCTAGATTCGATTTCAATTTACTTACTAGAGAAAAAGTGATGGGAAAAAATCAATCAGGATCTGATGTGACAGATAGCTATTGTGAAGAGAGAAGCGTTGATAAAGTGTTAGGTAAAGTGCCGAAGTGCGTAGAGACGGCCATATTGTCGCCTGACAGCCGTGGAGAAATGCTTGATGTGATGATGTCAGGTAAAGAGCCAGTGGTAGTCAAAGAATCGTATCACTTTATAAGACAGTGAAAAGTCCTTGTTAGTACCTAGTAGCGAAACTTAATTGCAAGAAGTTAAAAGGGTTAACTTATAGCAAAATAATGTTTAGAGTTTGAGTAAAATGTAGATCGGTATAATAAGGAAGCGACTTATCCATTCAATAAGTTTTATTAGACAAAGACACACAACTTAAAGTGTTTAAATACACGATGGAGTTATTTATTGAAAAAAATGTCAATTTATTCAGAAAACCTCGTGTCACCTCAGCTATAAAAACTGTACCTACTCCAAGGTTGCCAAAATAGTTAGCTATTGACTCAATGCTATTACGTATTTGACACAAAGGCGTGATTGAACTTAATACACTACATTGTCCACTTTAATGGAAATTGGACGTCTATTACCAAAGATTCGATAGACGGCCAATAGGTATGATTCGGAAAGAATTCAAGCTTTTTGTTCAAAAACAGTTTGTGCCGTTAGTTAGTTAAAAATACATATTATTATAGTCACTTACAATTTTTTTAGAGAAACACTTGAAGGCAAATATATTTGATTTTACTTGAGTGCACATGGTCTTGGTGCTCTTATCCCATAAACATGGGGTCAGTATGTACAACATATATTTCATTTTGTAAAAGTTTGTGCTTTTGAATACCAATTCTATGTGATCAATCCACCTTCTACTTGTACTGAGTCTATGTCTGAGTCTTGTATTGTATTGTATTGTATGATTGTCTCCGTGCTTCCATTAGTATCCGTAATGCGAGGTGCTAGGCTATAACCTTCACTAGCCTTTGGGGAACTCTCAAGCATGTAGCTTTCTCGCATTTTCTTTACTCTTAAACCACATTTCCTTAATCTTTTTTTCATCTGAGAAAAGCGAGAAAGTTTTAGAACTAGTGAGCTTCTCAGAAGAATCCAAGCTCAGTGAAATCAATTAAAGCGTGCTGTCGGTTGGATCCCAAGGTTTCGACCACGAATTGTATAATTATCTAGTCGACGGAGCTAATCAATGGAGCCATCAGGTAATCTAAAACGTTTAGCAACCTCCTTAGCTAGGAAAAAGTCGATTATACTGTTAAAGAAAGTGATTTGTTAAAATCGAATACTGTTTAGGAATGTGAATTGGTATTATTGGTTAATTCTTAAGTGTTTAAATATAACTCTTTATTCATTTAAAAAGCATTTGAAATGGGCATAGGTAGATTGTGAATTTGAAATATTTAGTCAATAGAAAAAGTCAGGTTTATAAATATTGTTAATGGATACAATATTTGTTTTTCGACGAAATAGTTCGAAGAGATTCTTACATAGTTTTATGTAGTCGATATCTAACATACAACTTGTCTAGAATATCTGATTTATAGGCCGAAACACGGATGTGAGGGTTCTGCGAAAAATCACTCGTCTGCCAATACGAGATAAGATCTTGACGGATTTGGCTCGGAAAAGAAACTCTAACATACCGAGAATAAACGCCTTTTGGAATCCATTATCAGGGTCCTGAACTAAGAATTTGAGTTACGTAAAATAAATTACTTGGTATACCTAGTTGGCATAATATTATGTAAAGATGTATTAAAGTTGTTTTTAACCATTTTTTCCTATCTTAGGCATCTTGACATTAGGCCCACCGTCAGATGGGCCACCTGATAGTAAGTGGTCACCGTCGCCTATGGACACCAGCAACACTAGAGGAGTCGCCATTGCGTCATCAGCCCTGAAAGAGAGCTCTTTTTGCGCCTTTTTTGAAGAACCCCATGTCATAGCCCATTGGGAAAACTCAGAAGGAAGCGCATACCACAGTTTACGCGTGCGCGGCAAAAAAGTTACAATAAAGTGTAAATAGATAAATAAATTTAATCGAGGTTTTCTGTCCACAGTGTCGGCATCAATGACCCTGGCAGCGAGTGAGACGCTGTACCGGGGGATGGACCGAGCCTTCTGCATTCGGATGAAAAGCACACTCACCAAGCGAGGCTGCCATTTCAAATCTTCAGGATACAGGGTAAATAAGACCAACGGTTTAAGACTTTATTTCTCAAAGGAATTATAAGTTCACTTACAGAGAAATAATACAAATATAACTATGCCGTTAAGCGTAGTTCGAAAAAAACAAAAACCTGCGTAAGTTATTCATAAACAATAAGACCCTAATGGTTTGGTGGTTTTATGATCAACGATAGCCCCTAGCAACCAACAGTTAGGTTATTAATCCAGCATATTAGGAGTTCATACCCAAGGGTCAAATGAAGCATGTTAAAGCGTACATAATAATAGTAAGTATATCAATAATGTATTTATAGACATGTTGAAGACGTTAGAACTAATAAGCAGGTAACGAAAATTTCTCTCGGCATAAAAAAGGTAATCTACTAACAAATTTAATACAAAAAAGTTTAAAAACTTGAGTGAATTTTAAGTTAACAATAGCAAAGAAAAAGGATAGAAGCGAATAATCTAAGAAAATAAGATTTGCGGTTTTGCGTCATTAGTGGTAAACGTTGACTATGAAAATGTGTGGACATTTTTACTCTTATCTAGTATTTAGATTGAGAAATAAATGCACGCTAAATTTTCATTTTCAATCTAGGTTGGAAGCAAGGAGGGGTCGTCGAGATACAGAGAGGGTGGGAGCTGACGGGTGGGTATCTTGACAGCGAAACGTGTTAATGAAAAATTACCTTTCTGATTAGGAGGGCATAAAGTTCATAATAATAATGTTATACAACTTTTTCATAGCCACAGTGCTAAGGTTAGTAAAGTTAAAAAAATAACATATCGTTCTAAAAATTAATAGTAGGAAATATTTGGACATAAGTAAGTTTGATATTGCTTTTGTACAAGAGCGAAATCATGGATCTGTTCATATTGAAGTTCATATTGAAATCGTGCTCAATAATAGGACAAAATGCAAAGCACTCGATATCACATAATTAAACTGTATCTGCAGCTCGATTCAAAGGTTTTTCACTCTTCATTCATCTGATTCAGTCAGTGACAGTACTTTAATCTGTTTCTTTGTCTACATTACTTTCCGCCACGCTTCAACAATCGCCCCAGAAGACAAAAACCTCCTTGCGAAGCTGCGACTGTGTTTAACCTTTTGTGATTTAATTCTGTCTAAACGAGCCAAAGAAATTGGTTTTATTTTCGTCAACAGCATAATTTAGGACAAGTTTTATATTAGAATTATTCTATGTTTACATCGCCGTTTTTATAAAACACTAAACACAATTAAACGTTCTTTAAATTTGTTTTGGTTTAATTCTCATACAATTCCCTTTCGTATTATTGATTCACATA
This sequence comes from Dalla costala, assembly GCA_018245355.1. NCBI lineage: Eukaryota > Metazoa > Arthropoda > Insecta > Lepidoptera > Hesperiidae > Dalla > Dalla costala. Next base: position 12,588 of record DWMR01000427.1, read on the forward strand.
CAACATTGTTACTACGTAATAAGGACAGTCCATTAGTAAGGAATTCCACGCAAAATGAGTAAATAAATTCGCACCGCTTTATCCTAGATCACAAATATTATTGTTAGAGTTATTACGCCGTGGGGGTGCCTCAAGGCAACGCCATGG
>DWMR01000428.1:0-12729 GCA_018245355.1 Dalla costala
TTATATAAAACAGAGTGACAATATACAAAAGGCGGTCTTATCGCTTAAAGCGATCTCTTCCAGACAACCTTTAGATAATTGACAAGGATATAATTATTGAAAGAGGGGTCGTAATAAGAAAAAAAAAAGAAAATATTGTTTACCGTTAGTTACAGTTGTTGGTACAAAAGACGTTACAATAAATAGTTCACAGCAATATAACTACCCTATAAGCTATATATAATTTTGTCACTGGTTTGATGATTTTACTCTTCTTTTTTAGCATTTAATGACCAAGGCCTATAAAGGCAATATAAGTGTAATTTTGTTATAAATATTATCTACCGCTGTTTCGTGCCTAAGTGGTATTTTCGCTATGATAAAAGTACCGACGAAAGTTGTAACGCTTCAAAGGAAAATAACTGAGGTAACGTTATTCAGCTATTAAGTAGCTGTTCAAAGTTTTTCATCGATGTCCCAAATTGCCTCAGGAGGCTATACAAATTGCCTAGTTATTCCTAAATCTGTTCGATTTCTCTAGTTGTTCTCTCCTGGGTTCTAAGCGATGTAGATTTCTTGTAGGTCCTAGTAGGCTGTTAGGGTAGGAATATAACAGTTTAGTTTATTAATAAAGTGGGTGTGTATGTGTGTGTAGTTTGTTTGTGTTTGTTTGTTGTGTTTGTTTGTTTGTTGTTTTTTTTTTTGTACATATCCCAACTATCATTAGAGTAGTTATTATTAGTTTTGTCATATATATCATGAGAGTAGCAAATGAGCTTGCAGTCCCACCAACTGCTGCCGCCCATGGACAACTGTGACAAGACTGGAACAGGACTATATGAGGGACTGTTAGTTTGTTAGTCCTGTTAGTATAAGATATTAATAAGAATATTAGTTCATTAGTATTCGTTAGTAATGGGACTATGGGGGTTAGGACTGTTAGTGACAGTTAGCCCTGTTAGTAAGTATTAGTAGTCCCGTTAGAAATCGTTAGTATTTGTCCTATTCGAAGCTGGTCACAGATGCGTTGCCACCTCTGAGGAGTAAGGTAATCGCCTCTTGAATAAGTGTAACCGGCATCCGCACCCTGCCGTCCGAAACACAATTGTTGTGTCTCTAACTATCTTCAAATGTAATTAATAAAGTTAATCAACTTCGATTTCGAGAAAACTTTTTCCGAAGGTTATTTTCTTATTACAATGTCATGAATATGGTCCCATAGGAGCCGCTCAAATTGCTTTGAATCCACCAAATTTCCCTGGTCGCAGGGAAAAGGTCGCTTTTTTTTGTTGATAAGGCTATAATACAATTTGTTTCAGTATATTGTGTAGTACTAAGTATGACTATTAGTAATATCCTAAATGCATATAAAGTGTGCATTAAATAATATTTATTATAAACGCTTACACTAATACACCTAATATTTACTAACAGGACAGATTTACACTATTAGTCCTATCCTATTACATATATCGCACCCCTAGTAAAGTAAGGGCACAACTCAAAACTTGGTGTTTTCGGGTTTTCGTGTTAAACGGACTCAATATCTACTGTTCTACATAGTGCCTTTCAAAGAAAGAGAAAAAAGTCAATAGTAAAGCGTATACTTTAAAATAATAATTTAAAATTATTATGTTATGAATAATTAAGTACAAATATCAGGTTCGCTGAATCTTTAAACATGTTTTCACAAAACTTGAGTTTTTTGAGATATGCCCTTACATTACTAGGGGTGCGATATGTCCAGTGGGCGCCAGTGGATGGTAGGACTGAATGATTATACGTTGCTTATTGTCTCTATTAAGGGGAAGAACGGGGTTATAAAGAGAAAACCACATTAAAGATAGTGCCTTTATTCATACAGATTCTATACAGATTCCGCCAAATACATACAAAACATCAACAATTTCGACACGAAATCATAATGAAACGATACCTAGGAATTACAACTATCAAGCCACAACAATAAATGATTAAATAAACCATTGAATAACTGCTGGTTACTTAATTACTTTCATAAAAATATCATCATGATCTTAGTCTAGCTTATGACGCCTTTGTACAAATAAATTAAAATAAATAATTTCACTCACACCTCTCAAAATTCCCTGTCTTGCGGGTAGTGAAATATTACAAAGAATGGAACTCCTGCGTATTTTTTCCCTGAACTTGTCATACAGGTATGACCTGGCTTTCCAGCCTAGAGTTAATAGGGATTTGCTATTGCTAGGTAAGCGTGCCTTTTCATAGATGGTATTCAACTTTCCAGCAAACTGTCCAGACATTTGCTTATGTTTAAAAAAATCCAAGAGCAGAGACCAATAAATTATTTGCCTGTCCCGGCCGGTAATCAAACCCAGTCCGTCCTCTGTTACCGTCAATGTAAAATGTGTTTGAATAAAAACTGCCTCAATGTTTTAAATGAATGTGATGTCTCCATAGATTTTCTTTTCGTTCGATTCAAATTAAACGCTTGTTAATTTTCCATTGCCAACTATAATTACCCGCATACCTATCCTCAAGCAGTTATTCAATGTATTATTTACAACAAAGTACTTAATTGACGTACAGTCGTGACGAAAATGATAGTGATAGATGTGCAAACAAAAGTATATAGCCACAATTAATTAGGGCGGATTCGCACTATGTCGTGACATCGGTCGTGTCGTTTAAAGTGTCGTGGCTATGTTACATTTCAACAAAGCCGTCCACATAACCACGATACGATTAACTACTCCACTAATGTTTTATGGCTGAATCTGACGAATAATCGTCACGACATAGTGGAAGCGCCCTCAGTAATAGAAACACACTGAGCTTACGCCATTTGGCCTATCGACTAAATTAAGGTGAAATAAAGTTTACAATAAACCATTGGTCGAGAAAGGAAATCCAAATTTAATTCCCTAGATATCAATCTTGATGACGGATCGAATATCTAAATAAATACATTCTGCTGTAGATATTGTAGGGGATTTAAGTGGATGCAGTCATAAGATAATTTTAACGGTGGGTGTGGACCCAAATCGGTTCTTAAACATGGCCACTTTTAGTGAATTACTTTTTAAATTACATAATTATTTGAAAAATATACTAACATGTCCAACATATTATTTATCTTTCCAGGTCATTTTTGTCGTTCATAAATTTTTTATCACGGCCACGGTATCGTAGCAGACGTAAGCTCAGTCTGATTCCAGCATTACTGAGTTGAATATGCGTATCAGTCCTTACTTAACATCTAATAGGGTTGCCTACTTTAAACGATTAAAGGTCACTGAACTATAAACCGTACGATGAATCTAGATGAGGTATCTAATAGATAAATAAATAAGGTAACTTAATGGCTAAGGCTGCTGGTACATTGTACACATTTGTAATTAGTGATGCGTGCTCAGTGTATCCTCAGCCTAATCCCAACTCAGTTTTAATGGAGATTACACACTGAATTTATTAGTAGCTCTTACACTTCAAGATCAATTTGCGTTCAAGACCGTGAATAAGTGAATAAGTTAATCTTTCATAATACTCGTATAGGAGAAATAACTAACATGTAAGTACATTGAATTTTCTAATATACATCGCATTAGGTACTGTTTCCACAAGTTGTTTTTACATCGAATTAAATCCATAATTAGATGAATATTTAAGATTTACATTACTACGTGACAAAGTGCTTCCTAAATCTAGGAATCCTGTTCATAAACACTAAGCAATGTACGTCATCAATAGTTACATTTTATTACAGTGTAGTGTGTAGCATTAAACTATCATATAAGTTAGGTAAAGTAACAGTAAAAACCCAATTCTATAAACGTGTAAGTTTCAATACCGCCTTCGGCTCCCACCAACACTATATGGCGACCCTGCCTTGCGAAGTATTATATGCTCATACCGCCTAATTCAAGAAGTGTAGACAGTAATGATCAGAACATCTCTCTTTTATCTTTATTTTATTTTACTCTACTCTTACTAAACCTTACTCATGTTAATAACTATCTCCTAGCTACACACTACAACCGCAGAGCTGTAAACAACGATATCAAAACACACCACCCAAAAATCTCAAACGAAGCTCCCTCTGATAAATTGCCAGATTGTTCCTCTGAAAAATCCCAACCCTTCCATGTTCCACATGATTTACGGTGAAACAAAAGGACCAGTAGATGCAGCGTTGGTAAGCCGAGTTTTTTTATTCATTGTCGGATTGCCGCCGGCCGTAAAGCTGCTTGTCCATCTGACTGAGAGATACAAGATGAATTATTTCACTCAGCAAAACTAGTACGTGATTTTGGAGTAAGTTACTATTAACCCCTCGCGTGTATACATCCATTAAATTCCGTAAGTGAGGATCCATTGATCCATGAGCGCTTGAATAAGCAATAAACTTTTGAGTCCTACTGGCCATAGGCCTGCGGTAGTACCTACCCGCCGCGGTCCTTGTGCCTCTGAAAATGCAATTTGTATTGCCATGGAAAGGGCTAGAAGTCATGTTCAGACAACCAATTAGCCAAGTTTTCCGATAGGCCAAGACGATATCGTAGCAAAAATAACAGTAACGGCCACATAAAATCCTGGGCCCTATGTTTAGACGGCAGAGTCACTGCGTTTACAGCATTAACACATATACGTTATACGTCTTACAATCAATGCAATTAAATCGCAACATGTTTATTATTAACCTATACCGCTTTATACGATGAAGCCGTTTGAATGGTATAGTTTCTGCAAAGTGAACGTAGCGTGTATACCATAGATATAGAGGTGTATACGGACCACTACACAGGCTTACGACACCTGGCCAACCAGAAAACCAAGTAACTATTTTCCTAGTAGACGAGAGGAAATCCCTCGATTTCGAACACCACCTTTACCCGGCGGCGTTAAACCTGAACAAGCAAGTAAAAAGACGCCCGTGTGAGCAATCGGATATAACCCGCCAGCTATTTTACTGCTCCTATACCAATTCCGTGTTCGGCTGGTTATTGCACTTGCAAGCTTGCAACACGGGTATAACCCGACAGCTATTTCATTGTTTCTCTCCCAATTCTGTTGCGCTGGATTTGGTTACATTATGCATTGGCATGTTCGAATGGCTGGGTCTCTTCTCGCCACTGAGGAGGGTAAAACGTGCCACCACGTTGCTCCAATACGTTCCAACATCGCATGTAGGCAGTTCCCAGGCCACCTGATGGCAAGGTATAGCGGCTGTTTGACTTGCTCTTTGTACCACGGAAACGCCCATAATTTTGTTACTAGCGGTCATCTATCCAACTCTTAGCCGTTGTTTAACTCTCCATGTTTATCCATGGCAGAAAGATTACGATTGTCCACCGTGGACAACTAGCTTAAGCCAGCGGCGTCAAACGTAAATAAACAAGCGAAAACATGTCTGCACGAACAATCGGATACAGCTCGTCAGCTATTTCGCTGCTTTTCTCCTAAATCCCTGATCAGCTAGATATTGTTACAGTTTATAGGGATATTCGAAAAGATGGTCCTATCTGCCAGGTCTTACTAAACATCGTGTTTTTGTTCATTCAAGCCACTTCATAGCTTCATGCCTGTGATGTAACGCTTGTTCAATTAACGTGCTAAGGAGACAAAGGCCCTTTTACGGAGGAGTATCTACCATACCCCCGCCACAATTTCTGAAGTGCACTTACTTAACCAGAGATCAGTGCAGTGGTCAGTAATGCCATCCGTCCGTTACATGTCCGTTTAAAAAATTATATTTCTTGGAACAAAAAATCCAACCATTTTGAAAATCTTTCTTCCGAAGCAAACATTTCAAATGCTTCTCGCAATTTCCAATGTCCACTGTCGAACAATATAGACGTAGATTCGTCAAACGGAAAAACCGCTATCCAAATGGCCAGTCCAGGGTCCAATTAAGTATTACCAAAGGCTTTACAATTCAAACATTGTTTGCCGTTCAAACCTGTATTCACGTGAGGCGGGCGTGCAGATTAGATTACTCGTTCAGAGCTATCGACCAGCAGTGCTATTCACTAAGCTACAACGCTACAAGCTCAACGTCGCTTGTCGCCGATTCCACAAACTTATGTCAGCTAGTCGAGCCTCGAAGGACAATTTAAAAGAAAATTTAAGTAAACATCAATTAGTTCCAATTTTGGCTACTAAGTAACTTGGGCCGCTATACTCGTACCATTTTCATTGAACGAGAATTTACTTGCACGAAGTTTTTGATTATGACAAGTAAAGTCTAGGCTGTATTGTTAGTGAATAGCACGGCAACACTGTATGAATGCGGTTTGTGCTTCAAACGAATACACGTAAATATTTCACTGCAATGTCCGTTGGGGGTTCAGCTAAGCTTCACGTTCCGTTTTTAAATATTCGTACGCGTCGAGGGAATACTTAAAAAGTGTAAGTAAATTACGGTTATTTTACCATAACTTATGAACTTTGAAAAGTTCATTCTAATTGCCATTGCGTGCTCGAATATTGCTGTCTCTCTGAAATCTACGTCTCAGTAAAGGATCTCCAAGAAAGCAAGGCAGGGCTGGAAGAAATATCTCAGGAAATAAGCACTACCTTCGTACAAAGTATCCTTCTCTGTTTTTATGTAACTACCTTCTTTTGTGTAATGCGAAAGTAATTCTGTCTGCCTGTCTGTTGCGCTTTCACGATCAAAGTGCTAAGCCGATTGTACTGAAATTTGATACGGAGATAGTTTGAAGCCGATGGAAAAACATTGGCTAGTTTTTTTTTATAAATCATCCCGTTAGAGGGTTGAATAAGGAATAAAAATAGTTCGGAAAAAATAAATTTTACACAAGCGGACCCGCGGGCAAAGCTACATTATGAAATATTTAATCATGGTAGCCTATTCTGAATGAGACAAAGTGACAAATTAATAACAAGAGTTGGATAAGAAGCACTAAAGTAGGTACCAATTTTTATCAAGCATTTTATTATTCCTAATCGGCATTTCATAAAAGGGCGCATCATGACGATATCAACACCAGTAATTTAGATAACGTATTTATTTGGATGGATGCATTTTGTTATCGTAATTAACATTTAGGCTAATCGACTGATGAACTACACACGTCTATACACATTAGTATAGATTGACGGAATGTTACAGTACATTATAGATTTAACATTGCTAATGTAACATGAACACTTTCCCTTTTAAATGGGCTAATTTGTTTAATCAATGTATACGAAGCTTTCGCGCTATAAATTATTTATCAATTGTATCGTTGTATACAGCTTTACTAGAAGGAAGATTACCATACTCGTACTGATTCTTTGTTGCATGACTAAAAGTATGATATGATTTTAGACTTACATTGGCACGTACACTAATCATATTGTGCCGCCCAAAATCAAACGACCGCCACAGAGTGTAGACAGATTTATTTGTGAATTGTGTCAACCAACGGACTAGCTGACAGATACTCCGCCACCGCAGTCTCGCCGTGACCACGATCCATACGACTGGTTCGAAATATCGGCAAATTAACGTGATTTAGTATTATTTAATTGAATTTTTTATGTTGATTTTTTTATTGACAATTTCCCAACTATCATTACAGGTCTAACTTAATGCAATAGGGTGAACTAGATAACACTCACAGACCTTAGAGAATGACAATTTTTTTTGTGTGATAAAACGAATACCCGTGACACAATATGATAAACAGTATGATTGCAGTGATAAGGCTAATTCAAACTCGTGGAACTTCATCCTCAGTTAATTTGAAGCTGGTGTTGATGTAAGGACTTCATCCAGAAGCTGGTGTTGATGTAAGAACTTCATCCAGAAGCTGGTGTTGATGTAAGAACTTCATCCAGAAGCTGGTGTTGATGTAAGAACTACACCTAGAAGCTGGTGTTGATGTAAGATCTTAATCCAGAAGCTGGTGTTGATGTAAGAACTACATCTCGAAGCTGGTGTTGATGAAAGATCTTCACCTAGAAGCTGGTGTTGATGTAAGATCTTCATCTAGAAGCTGGTGTTGATGTAAGATCTTCATCTAGAAGCTGGTGTTGATGTGAGTTGGCTTCTATTCTATATCCAGTTGGTCTGCACGAAGGTCTCCAATAGATCCAGTGTGTAACGCTATGGTTGGCTAGACTGCGTTCCCAGCGCTGTGGATGCCGTTTGCACTCAGCGGGATGGTGTTGAACTCGTCATCCAGGTCATCGGTTTTTCTGTGGAAGATAAGGTTTGATTAGGTAAAGGTAAAGCGAAGGAATATACGAACAATTTCTATTTGTATATGTCATAGCCGCACGGCGACTGTCATAAAGGTGGAACTAAATTGCGGACGATCAACGTCGACCGATGATGTCGATTGTCCAGATATCAAACGATGGTGGACCGTTAATCGATCGATGGTTGGTCGTTGTCCATCGATATGGACGATCGATTATGTTTTGAGGTCACAGGCGAGGACTGAGTTATCTGGCCGTACTATAACTCCACCAATCTGGACTGAAGCAGCGCTGTCAAGTACTCACATACATACATACATACACACACATACATACATACATACATACATTACATACATTAATATATACATACATACATTACACATACACACATTACACATACATTACATTACATTATACATACATTAATGGTGCCAATGGTGGTGTAACTGTCAGCTTGACAGGGGAAATCCCAACATTTCCACGAAATAATAACAGTTTGAAATGAAATATAATAGCCGAAACAGAAAAGTAAGATTGAATGGCATCAAAGGATAATCGTGTTTAATGGCACTCGGAATAAATAGCGAGAAGGCGGTGCCAGTGACGTCACACCGGGGTCTGCCGTCAACAATCTTTATGGAATAACGAGACGCTTCCAATTATAATTTGTGATAATGAAATGGAGACGCCATGAACTTAATCTGCCTCTTTATGGTCAAAACGCCAAATTTACTTTACGGTAAAAATGATTTGGCAAATTTGTGATGGTATCATGTCGTACCTACTTGTATACCTACAGTTTAATTTATCGTTTGGCCAACAATAAAGTAGGTATACTAACCCAACTATTATTAACTATATTAATAGGATTAACTACGCACTAATAGTAGATACTATTTTGCAGTAAGTAGGTACTTATGTACTAACAAATACTAACTACGAAATATTCCTATTAATTACAAGTACGAACTGGATTTACTTGCACTTACAAGTCTGTACCTATAGTCTTGTTCATGGTTGGATGCAGGTCCCTGAACGGCAGTGACCACTCTGCATGCTCGTTTGCTACAATCGCAATAATTCTCCCCATCCGTTACGATAGCACCTCAGATTGGTCTGAGGATAGGATAGTACAGACTAAAAATGACTCGTATGCCGATAGGTGCCCTTGCTTTCGAGCATAAATGATTCCAACCTGAAATAGACTTGAAATAAAATAGGAAAGTCGTAAGTTTGGACGGCATCAAAGGCTAATCGTATTAATGTCGCTCGGGATAAATAATCTCGCGTAACAGGCCTCGGCGTGACGTAACACCGTCGCCATCAGTAATCAAGAATCTTAAGGCGTATCGCAGACGCCCGGTATTAACCGGTCACCGATTTGTGTCCAACTACGGCCGATTTTAGTCGGTCAGAGCGGTGACTCAACGCACACGTCCACCTACCGAAAATGTTTAAAGCGTATTCACCTGTATGTTCTAATCTTCTATCCGACAAAATAAACTTACATGACATGTGTGTCCTGGCCTCCGACACAATGAGACACCCTTTCTCGCTCTCCTTTCTCTCTGTCCTGAGCTATTTCCTGCTAGTTAACTCGCTGCAGGTCTTTCGTGGCCACATCTTTCCATCGGGGCTTCGGCCATTCGCTGTCCCCAAATACACTATCAAACTCTCCGACAAAACGGCGAAAAAACTGGGATCGAGTCAGGGATCCGACTTTATTGTGGGACGTTTGCATTAGTTATTTGAACATGGCCAATTTATACCGATTAATTTCGGACCGATCAAAATGCGTCATTGGTTTTACGCCTTCATCTGCCCCTTACAACGTAACGAAAAAGGTCTACAAAATACAAATACAAAACATCCGGACCGTGTTTTGCACCGTATTCGTATTCGGCGCATTTGGAATCCTTTTTGTTCTGTTGGTGTCCTTGTTTTTCGAATGGACATTTGCTTTTGTCCTATTGACTTTGCACCCGAACTAGTACATACGTGCCTCATGGTGAAGTCTATTCTTAAGACCTTGTCATGCAGATACTTTGGTGGTACAGGTAATAATAATTTTGAACTACCTATTTTTAGCAAAAGTATTTACAAAACAATAGGAAATATGGCAGTAACTTTTTTTTTTTTTTTTTAATTTATTTCTTTTTACAAAAACAATATGTAAAATGTTTTATCCTACTTAGGTGCGAGGGCTTCCCATTATTATTAAAATAACCAGTATTAAGGCAGAGGCCCACGGACGTCTGCAACCGGCCTCGAAAAGGAGTGTATATAACTGTTGATGGGACTATTAGCACAGATTAGTTAAGACTTTGTTATATGGACAGCAGGAATAGTTAAAGTTAACTGTTCTCGAGGACTGAGACAGTCTTGAAAAACAATTAGTTTGCTGCATAAATGGTTGGCAGTGCTACCTCCTCGTATCTACTGCGTCGGATACGGTCCGACAAATGTGCGACGACCTTAACTCAATTACGGCATCCCTCAAATTATAATTTGCGGTAATGAAATGAAGACGCTTTGAAATTAATCTGCTTAGAAAATCCTTTCCAAGCGGAGACGTAATTAACTATGCCAGGGTTGCCGCAGCCACCTGCGCTCCCGTAATAGTGCCAGCGAATGAAGATTGATTAAAAACATACATGGCCCAGCCCTAATTAAGTCACTTCATAGTTCGGATCGTTAGGTGACACGTGACCTTGGCTGCGGCCCAAACAAACCCTGCTTAACGACTGCTATTACGACAACCGAACTGACTACTCACCCCTACTTGACCCTAGATCATAATATAGCTAGAACTAATATTGCTATTAACTCCTAATACTAATACTCCCTAACTAACAGTCCTTCGGAGTCTTATTCGAAGTTTGTCACAGATGTCTATGGGCGGTATAAGGATTGGGGGGATTTCAAGCTCATTTGTTATTCTTACCATATAAAAAAATTAACGGCCAAGTGGGAGTCGGACTCGCGCACCGAGGGTTCCGTACAACCATGTAGATAATTATGTAAGATAAACTGAGTTGAATAACAAACTTAACTTTAACGATGAAAAACTGGCGCGGTCAATTTACTAACTGCAAATAAGTTTATAGTTTTGTTTTATAGGTTAGGTATGTATTCTTTTTTTAAAACCGATGACTAAAATAAGTATTGTCTATCGTGACAATTTTGGTGTTAACATGGTATTGGTCAGTGACTTTTAGATCAGTGACAAATTTCAAGTTATCTATCAAATATTAAGTAAATACCAACGCACATTTTCATAACAGCAACCCTACAAATTTCAAGACCACGAATTTGCTTATCTAAAATCTTCGCAACAAACCGGACAGACTTACGTACCTACCTACTCCACTTTGATATTCTGAATTAATGTGGAAGCCACACTGCTTATTATCTTGTTTAAATTTATTCCCCGGATCTCCTTACTCATAGGCTCGGACTAAAACATAAGGAATCTCCCGGAGATAAAACCAACCAATCAGAGCATCAGAAATCCGAAAATTAAGATCAAATTTCCAGGAATCGCTAGCCAATCTGAATCAGAGTCAATGCAGGAAATATTCAAAGTTTTGCGAAGGATTGGAATCCCGGCTTATCCGGACGTTTTTAGGGAGTCAGGAATATTTCCTCTATATCCATACAAAATATCTATTAAACAAATAAAATTAAAATTTTCTTTTGAAAAATGTAACCATTCCATCAGTATTTTCTTATGACTTTGTCACGTTCAACTATCGTCAGTAAACCGACTTTACAGACAACCGTTTTTTTTTTTAATAATATTAGTTTTGTAACGAAAAATTAAATTAAAAAAAAAAAAAAAAAAGTAACAGATAACTTGCGATGTCTAATGTCTTTCGTGGGGATTCTACCATTCTGCCAAGATGCTAACTTTAAAAAAAATTTAACTTAACGTTCTCAAAACTAAAAAATATAACAAGATAAATTTAAAAAAAAAAAACGTTACAGGATATCCTACGAATAGTAAGTTGAGTCAATTATAATATTAATCTACTTGTTATTTTGAAGACCATGCTTCAATCAATTCAATTCAAATAAATAGTCAATGTAGGTACCTATTTCACACAATATCTTCGTTTAACTTCTTGCTATCCGAACTAAGCATCTACGTTTCTTTCTATTTCCACCCCTTATTTCTATTTCCAAGGAGAACTGCGGAACCTCACATTGACTACGAATAATATGTTACATATCACAACGGTACTTATTACGCACTGAATGTTTTATGGTTCTTTTATTTTCAACGTCTCCATATTTCCTTTGAGTCATGAAAGTTTAGTCGGCGGAAGTATCATTTCCTGTTCCTCCCGGCCGCTAATGGGAGTTCGGCATTCCGCACGACAGAAGCAATTAGTTGCTATAACAAAGGAGAGTTGACTGAAATATTTTAAGGGCATACAGACTTATTTTTTTCATATGGTGGTTGGAGCCACTGTAGAACTCAACTAGATAACGGCTCACGTACAAAATCAAAGCTAAATACTGTCCGCGTGAATATATACTTATACAACTTCATTT
>DWMR01000429.1:0-12725 GCA_018245355.1 Dalla costala
CTTTACAAACGTATGAATACATTTTTTATTTAAAAAATGCTGCACCATCAATTGTTAGCAGATTAATTAAGTAATTTAAATGTTTGTATTCATTATTAAATGAGGTGGTTAGCGCAGTTGTTTATTAAGATTTATAAAATAACTTTAAAATCTTTAGTGCGTTAATTAAGTTCTTCTAGACTGCATTATTTTTACCCAATTGAATTATTATTGCATCAATTGACGATAACAACAATAACGATAACTAACGGCTTCACGTGCCCTCAGAGGCATGAAGCGCAAGAAATTTGGCAACTGCGGGCCGAGACTTGACTTCAAGCTAATTAGCCATTATGCAAGCAATTAGTAAGTACACACGATACATCCCCACAACTGAGGGAGTCATGGAGCATACTATCCCACTGCTTCAGTGCATCAATATGCACTCATCTGGGTTTGTCAAAACAAACCCTGAAGAGTTATAACCAAACCCGTTTGAGGTTCTTAGGTCGCCCCTTCGGGACTATTATCTAAGCTGTGCTTTAACAATCGTTAAGTCTTTGATAAGCAATAAGCGGCATCGACTGCTTTAACGTTCTTTCTCACTAGCATCCCCACCCACTCCCGATCGCAACAGACGTTGCTTAACTTTCCCAATCGCTTAAGATTGGCGCAAAGCTACGAAATTGTGTTCACTTACTTTTAAACATTTGTTTTACAAAACCGGGCTCATATTAGTTTTATGTAATTTTTGTCTCTACTCTTTTTAAAACTTGGGTTTCCATAGGAATATCTTCCATCACTAGGACATAGATACGACTACCACCATAGTTATTCGACGATAGTCATAATAATAATAATATACGCTTACACACTTACACCCCCGCACTAGGATTCCCTGCGTAAGGGTGGTGGACACACACAGAAAACAACACAATTTAACGACCAAGACCCGTGAAGTGAACAAACATTTATGTGCCAAATAAATGTATGCCCATCGAACCTACAGCTCGTCAGTCAGGGTCACTAACCAGCGCACCACGTAGTCGTCTCATCTTAATATTATTATTTTATCGTTGGAGTAGCCACGATGCATGTTTTTTTTGTATGAATAGTTGTTGATTGTCTATACTGGCCTGTACAGTATCACCAAATTCCTGTTAGCTACTTTCATCACATACTTACAAATACGACTATTGTTGTAGTTAAGTCGATATGTCAATTAACTGCGGTGTACATTAACATCAAAGGGGTTACACACACTCATTCGTTACTTAGGTAACTTCCGTAAAAAGAAAGAGAAAAGTATTCTCCCACATTAATGGCATACCGCAATCTTACCACCCGCTTTCTTACGAGTAAACCTTTTCCCGACGTCCGAACTAATAACCCTTAGATAGTGAACAAAAACGACATCTCGGTATGTCAAATGAGGAAATAGCAGCCATCCCATTATCTCTTCGACTATAAGAACACCAAGAAAATTGTCCCGTGAAGGAGTTTATACTTCCGGGAGTCACGATTCTGCGTAACTAAAGGACATTGTTCTTTCTGAGATGGGGGAACTCGACCTTTTGTACTGTTATATGTTATGAGAAAAATAATATTTTAGCTCTTGGTGACTTTAATATATCTATTTACATTATAACCTTCATTGTAAGGATTTATGAAAAAAATACAAGATCAGTGCAGGTTTATCTCCTTACTTATTAAAAAAAAACATGGGACACATTACATTTTAGTAACATTAATATTATTTCATTATTATTACATTATAATTATTTCAGTAATATTAGCTGTTCATCTAATAAAAATATCAAAGTACACGGCAATAATTGTATACACAGTTTATCAACGTTCTGCTTCCGCCGATAGAAACAAGATACCATTGCCAATACGTTAAGTTTATTGAATAATTTATTTTTCCAATCGCTAACAGTACGAAAGTAAAGTAAAGTAATACGAAAAACTACAAGCATCAGAGTTGTATCATATTTTCCAATAAACGTTGTAGAACTGCGAAATAACGCAACGAGTTTAAACATTAAACTGATTGACTTGATAGACGCTCGAGTCAAAATACAGAGGACAGAAAGAGGACATTATAAACTTGACTTGACTTGGCAGTAAATGTAGCTTCTTACATATTTAATTAAGTGTAAGGAGTGGGATTAGATGCTTAAGCAAAATTGCTTGTAAAGTAATAGACATTTGAATAAATAAACAAGTTGAGATCGGTGCTTTAAAGAAATAAAATTTGGTATCTAATAAGAGAGAGTAATTAAAAATCCATCAAGTTAAAATGGAACAAATGGACTTTGATACATTTGGGTATCAAATAAGAAATTCATTGGTGTCTAGTATGATTTCAAACTAAGAAAATTAAAACTACACATTTATCTGAGAAATCTCATAATGTGTACTTTGATTTGACTAAGATGGCATCTTTTATAATTTTGTTTTAAAGAAATAAACGAAGTTAAAGTTGAAATGGGGGGTAAAAGTGTGTACTAACCTTAGAAAGTGAAAATACGGCAAGGCAACTACTGCAGTGTGTCCAGAATATAAGATGAGGAGAGTCTCAAGAAACACCAATAGACGTAAACGTTCGTAAGTAGCTTCGATGGTAAGAACCTAAGTACCTTAATCCTTTGATCTTTGTTTTTGTTTAGCCAGACAAATTGCCACGGCATGAAGGTGGCTCATTGCATCAGGAAAGGTGCGTTATTTTATTACAAATCCACAAGGAATTACTAAATTATTTATGTATTTCTGCTTTGGAGTACCTTTATTTTGTGGTAGGTAGGACGTGGTAGCTTTATAAATCTCCAAACACGCCTGTCACTGTTCTTCTGAAGTGTGATTTTACACTGTGAAGTTATCGTGTCGATAAGACTAAAATGACATAGTGTCGACATATTATTGCGCATATAGAAGAAGAAGAAGATGATTGATTCTAAATATCTCAAGTAATGGCAAAAAGATGACAATTACTGTCGTAACGTAAATAGAAAGAAAAGTAAAAACGAATATGCACAAGATTAATGACAACTGAGTTAGAGAAAGAAAGCCGTAATTTGAAATATTAGGCTGATCACGCAAATTTTCATACCTGACGAAAAAGTATGGAAGCGGATATAAAACTGTATGAAAATCTCACTTTCTCGCTGAACAACGCAAAGGTCGGATCGATCCTAATCGTGTCTAATTAATCAGAACGCATTACTAGTAGAAAGTAGATAGTCGTATTTTGCTTGCGGATTCGAAGAGAAAGGGGTATAGTACCTTAGGCACATAGCTTTAGAACTGGGTTAGTATAGCCGTAAACAGAAACTGTTGGGTGGAAAGTCGGTATTGTTGTAACATAATACGCTTGTGTTAATTTGAATGACCAATGTCTATGGTACTGCGTGTCCTGGTTGGAGGTTAGGTTTGAGATAATGTTCTTGAATTATAGAACCGATGCGGTCTGTAATCCTACTACAATATTAAAGATGCGAAAGTGTTTGCTGTGTCTTTCGTTCACGCAGAAACGGTTCGACGTGAAGTTTTGCATAGATATAGATTATGAACCCAAGACTGACGTGGGGACATATTTATCTTCTGCAAGCTATTTTCACACGCTCCGGGGCCTGTGTTGATCGTATCTGATCAACATAGTTAAACTATAGGGTCCTGGTCTAGGTAGCTATAGAACTTCTGTTAATTTCGCCCAGGGCGGTACTAGCTAGCTAGCTACAGTAAATTTTGAAATGAACTTATTGCTGTTCAATTAAACAGCTTTGTAATGTTACTGACCAAAGATTTTTTCAATAAAAGCATTTCAGTTGTGCTCAGAATCCCTCGTTAATTCCACCAGCGGGCCGCTGTCTCTCTTACGTAACTGATGCGTATCGGATTATGGTCTTAGCGACATTTCCAAAATCAATTAAACGGGTAGCTGGAACACTACTTTCATTCACAATCTTTAGTGTTAGCTGTTAAATAACGTATTGCGCAATGTTATTACAGAATTATCTTACCGATCTCTATTATAGCTTCGTTATCCAATATAAGAAAACAAATGCACAATACAATAAGTAGTGTTGTACAATAAAGATACAAAAGTGATATCATGAGTAGGTACATAGATATTCTTAAATAAATCGCAGTAAAACTGCCCACCAATAGGTAATCTGGATTCGTAGTCTCTCAGGAGCTTGAAAGGAAAACACAGCGCAATATTCGCAAACCATCCACGACCCGAGAACATTCAACTTTGTATTCTTACTTTCATGCGTGGCTACCGGAAATCGAACCCAAGTCCCTTTTCCACATTCGCCTGATGTTTACTATGATTGGTTATAGTTGCCTAAAAACGAAAAATGTGCGACCTATTATTTATTTTATGAATTAGTTATCGAAAATCGCTTACGCGCATTTTCTTTTACGACTCTATAAACCCTTATGAAGGTTAAATTGGATTTTGCCCCAAGGGTTATAACAATACTGTTACCATTATTTTTAAATTAATACAATGATTGTTATTATAATAATTTTTCGAACCGTGCTAAAGTGTGTATTGTACATAATAATATACGAGAACATGCTTAAGTTAATCGTCATAAACACATTTTTAGTAAATATGAAATGTGGAATAACAATATGCTCCAAATTTCGCTAAAGTCTGTACATTTTCTACTCGCTCAGTTTTAATAAAACTCGAGACAAGAACCATTTTACTCGTTGCAGACAGTTAAATCGTCTTGAATATCAAGTTTAAACGCTCGCGCTTATACCTAGCTCTTTCGTATTATAATAGTCTCAAAACCACTATCTTAAAACGCTCCCGTTACTCCAAATACTTAGAAATCAGACTGTTTGACATTTAGACACAGGCGTCAAAAGCGGTACGCCGATATGTGAAAATACGGTACCTATAATGCCTACTTGTGAAAATACGGTATTCATTCGAATGTGTTTGAGTCCATCGCGTGTATTTTAAGACGGGAACACGAATAAACATTTGTGACGATATTGGCGTTAGGAGCATAATTAAAGCAATCAGATTGGATCGCTACACAAACCACAGACGTTTATTTTGTAGGGTTTAGGAGTGGAAACGCGTCATGGCCAGCTTCGAATACGACTTATAACAACCTAAAATAACTGAACAAAATATTCTAACAGAACTATTTCTGCAGTCCTATTCGAGGTTGATGTCAGGTTTCCATTAATGGTGTACGTGTGAAAATACGGTATTGATTCGAACGTGTCTGTGTCCAATGTGTGTCTTTCGATGACATGAATAAAATCAGGCGACGACATTGTCGTAATGAGTATAATTATAGCAATCAGATCGCACCGCTACACAAACCACCGGCAATTTTGTAGGCTTCTGCAGTTTATAATAAAGTTCGATTTCTCATTCCGATTACGATAACGTTTCTGTGGATTTATAATGGACGACATCGGGACGTATCTACGAATAAATACCGGGTACATTTAAGATTATTGACGTTAGGAAGGTACCAATGTATAGCTGTATGAACGCTTTACGTAAGCGCCGATGAACTCAATATTCGTGTCAACTTGATCACATAAAATATTCAAAAGTAACGAATATGACGGAACTGTTGTATGCTAAAAGGTTTCTCTACAATGTTTTTCTTCGACGTTAAGGGAAGACATATTTTATTTATACGCGCGATTTATTCTAACCCTGGGAGTCCAGGTAGGAGGCAGGGTCACCATTTGAATCGAATCAATGTCTGTCAATCATAATAACATACAAAATTGGCAGCCTCACTTTCATTTCATTGTCCACATAGGTACATCTTGGATTTGATTGAACTTGTAACGCGCTGAACGTGTGTGTGTGTGTGTGTGTGTGTGAGATAGAGAGAGAGTGGGAGAGAGTGTGTGTGTGTGTGTGGACATTTTAATAATAATAATAAACGCTTACACACTCACACCCCCGCACTAGGATTCCCTGTGTTACGGGTGGCGGACACACACAGAACACAACAACATCCAAGACCCGAGCACAAACATTTATCTGCCAAATAAATGTCAGCCAGGGTCACTAACCAACGCGCCACGTAGTCGTCGATTTTTGATTAGTTATTAAGTCTTGCGATTGGCTCACTAGTTGAAAAAAAAAAATGAAGTAGTACGATTGGCAGACACTGTTTGCGGGGACACTAGTAGGGCTAACAGGTAACACAACAAGTAATTTAGCGATTGTTTCGCTTTTGGAGATTAAGCATGAATCTGCCTCTTACCACTAAATGCCCCTTGGTTGCTTCTTGGTTTGCTGTTCTTGAAATCCGGTCGTACACATCGTTAGAATAGGTGTGTCGAATCACGAGTACCTACATAATTTCTGGTGAAAAGTAGTTCGCATTACACACACACAATATATCGTAATAAATAACGATCTGTCGATATTTGCATATCCTTTGTTAAAAACTTTGAATATTTTTACTAAACAAACTCAAATAGTTGCCACCACGTTTTACACTTGCAAATATTTGAAATTTACTCAGCGCTGCAGAGACGTTTATTACTTTTCGCATAGCGGTAACTTGTCCACGAAACTCATAAGTTAGTTTTGCGAACGAATTTTATAAGGAATTTGTTGTTTATATAGCGTTCCACGACAAAATGTAGTTAAATAAAACCAACTGTCAAGAATAATATATGAAAGCAAGAACAAGAAAACATGACAAAAGAAAATGTACTTATATGAAAAGAACAAAAATTTCTCCACCATTAAAATGTTACTATTCTCAAAACACGACAGGCTCGAAGTGTATTGTGACCAAGGGAGTAAATAAGTACTTTTATTAATTAGCTATATTAATCCTGATACAATCTGAAAACTGCGTTGTTAAAAAAATATTTATAACTTAGCTTAATATGATTTTAAACTTAAATCATCGCGTCCACTAATCATATTATATTAATCACTTATCATATCGTGAGTACCCGTAATACAATATGATTAGCTCAATAATTAATAAGGTCTAGTAATGCGATACGTATGTGCCCGTTCCTCAAAAGTTGTTGATTTTTGTATAGCACATAAAATAGTGCAGCAGACCTACGAGTACCAACTATTGAGTTGCTTAATCGTTCGCTGTTTATAAATCGACATGTTACGTCATTGCGTTATTATGTCAATAGAACTATTCTCTATAGAACTTAAATTTTAGCTGGAACAGCATGTTGGAACATGCATAAAGTGTCTCTTGTAATTGGGCAACCCGCGCCTAGAAGTTTCATAAAACGTAGGAGGCGGCAACATTTTGTTACATTTATGGTTTGATAGATAGATAATACACTTTATTGTACACCATCAAAACACAAAACATGCATGATATGAAACAAAGAAATTAATGATATACACAAGGCGGTATTATCGCTAAGAAGCGATTTCTTCCAGACAACCTTAGGGTACGGGTAGGGTTTGATGTGTAACGATAATGTGGCATAACGCTATCCACAACATTATGTCCTATGTCGTGGACAGCGTTATGCAACAAAGCTGTAACAGATGGCCTTGAACGAATGATTGAGGTGCGATGTCGGCCGTATGCCGGACGCGCACAAATTATGGCATAGCACGGAAACCAGTCTTGGTCTGCAATCTACAGGTTTTCTGACTTGTTCCATGATGAATGTTAAAAGTTAGAACATTGTCGAGCACTTTGATTATTTATTACGGCAGTCAACTGTGATATCTCAATAGGTCATCTCTATGAACAATTTGATGCAAAATATTCACGAGTTTCTTTAAAATATGTCTGTACAGCATAAATACTTTATTTACTTAACATTTTTCATAGCAACGTCATGATACAATGACCCGATATCGTCAACAAAATCTGTAGCGAAAACTAGATTGGGTACACTGAAGAGTAGAGTTCTTCGACCTTCTGACCGTTAACAAGATTTAAACTTAAGAAGTGTAAAAAACAAGAGGACTTTTTCGAGACAAAAGAAGTTTAATTTTTAGAAAGCATAAGACACTGTCCTGCGCTTTTTGCGTCGAAGCGTGATAATTTTGGATAATTAAAATTTCAGTTTCAGGTGATTCATGACGAGAGAAACTGTTACTTACTCTGTGACTATTCTATTTTTAAGATCATACTTGTCGGTAAGCGGTGATAGTCGACCGGTTACTTCTCAGTCTGTGTAGAGACCCGAGTCATGTAGGAGGACGGTAATAGGTTGATGGTGAGTAACACTGTTCAGACAAAATTCTTCAACTGCTTTACGTTAGGAAAAAGTGTAAGAGAAGTATCCCTAGTTGACCCACTACAAATTTTTTTTTTTGATTTATTTAACCATTTTAATATCTTTAATATATTGACCATCTTGTTGTGGCTACCATTATTATTTAATTCAAAGCTATTGTATATTTTATATGTAAGTATGTAATTATGTGTGATATTAGTATGTATGTAATGATTCTTAACTATCTTAATAGACTGCATATTTGTACACCCTGCCGTACCTTCTTTTTTATGCTGTCCTCCACCCAAAAGGTTGTCTGGCTTTTTAGCGATAAGACTATATTTTGTACTGTGTCTTCTAATAGTGTTCGTTTCTGTAATTACTTCGTGTGTACAATAAAGAGTGTTCTATCTATCTATCTAATATAACTTTTATGGTCTAGTGCTACCGTAAAGCAGGCATGCTGGTTTGGTAACATCGCAATTTGCAATATAGTGCACTACAAATTAAGGTCCTGAATAGGCAAGTACGTACCTGCTGATCTTATATCATTCTATTCAAACGCACTGCTTGCTCGGCATTCGCTTACAAACGTACAAACATTTCAAGACAGTAGGCTTGTTAACGCTATCGGCGAACAGGAGTAGCGGAACCAATTTGAATTTGTACGATAATCTATGCAACTGTATACTGAATGCACGAACAAACGAAGGGTTAAGGTAGCGTGACAGTTTCAAGGGACGCAACGGATAATTTTCAATAGACCGGAAACTTGCTGAGAAGACTATGATGCTATGGATGCTATGGAAAATCAATTGAGAATTAATCGATAAAAGTTAGGAGAGTTAGTTAGATTCACGTCGAATATTTTTATTCGTAGTTTGATACAACCAGATTAAGAAGGTCGACGGCGATTTATTGGGCTTTCAAGTTAGTAGCTTGTCAAATGATCTAAAAAGCCGGCATATTTGACTTCGGACCTTCAGACGTCCTTGAGACGTAAATTCTGTAATTTGAAACGATGTTGTAAACTTCCACTCAACGTCAACAGTAACTGAACTTGATATCTGCACAAAAGTCATTACGGTTACCACAAAAACCATGTTCGAAACACGTGGCCTGCCTATCAACGTTATCTGCTGCTAAAATTAGTTCTGATTAAGCGCGCCGTACGCGAATCGAGCTCAATATCTTAGATAAGTTACCGTTTATAAGAGAAATCTGATATAACAGTTACGCTTTAAGACGCGTAACGTCCGTTGAATAACGGTTGCATCCTTGTTTCAGTCGGTACGATATAGATAACACCCGATGAGGAAAGCCCTTACGGGACTGTCCGTTGTATAAGGACATACAGGTTCGAAATGTTAAAATACTTGCTTACATCCCGAGGATTTTTCTAATTGAGTAAAAGGTGAGTGTTACAGGCGGTCTAGTTTAATGTTGACAGCGGGAAGATGGACTAGTATAATCATCATCACTTTATCGTCGTTTTGCATACATCAATTAAAAAATAAATTAAAACTGAAAATAAAAAAACAAGGTCTAAATTCGAAAATTTTAAGTTATCGGAGGCAGAGACACAATGGGCTTAAAATACGAGTAAGTAACAAAATTCATTTTGATTCGCCAGTTCTTTGTTTGTTAGTTTGTACACGCATTACATGAAAAGTACCGACCTGATTCTTATGAAATTAGGTGTGAAGATGCTTGAACCCTGGAAAGGGGTCAATTGTTTTTCAGAAATCATCTTCTAAGAGATCCCATAACGGTTGAATAGGCAATGAAAGTTTGTATGTAAAAACGACTTTTTCGCGGACAGAGTCGCGGGCACGGTCTTGTACAATAAAATAACGAGAGGAGGACAGAGAGATGATGTCGGAAGTTCATAAAAAAGTCATTACAAAAGTAACGTTAAATTCGTATCGGTACCTACTCTGATTACTCAAGTCGTTTAAACAAATATTGCTCACTATGAAAGCGAATCCAACGATTCAATGGTAGAAAGTGTACAAAATCAATTTTTCATTTCTGTACGTAGGAATCCGATAAACCAAATACTTGACGGGCGTAACAACCATATTGGACCTCGATTTCAAATTTAAATTATGATCAGGTATTCGTTTTACTACATAAAACAGACTTTCCATCATGACCGCTGATATTGTTTGTGGGAAAATTTTCATATTTCAAGTGATGATACATAAGTAGCACACGTACATACAATACGTTACTACTTGGATCAGCCGACATAAGTAATTGTTAACGATATCGCTAACATTCATTATGAAGATAAATCCAAGATTCAGACTGACACAAGCGGGGTGAATATTGGCCACTTGCCTTTAATGGAGCCTACCGCCCATGGAGCTGTCAAAACTCGAACAGGACCACATCCCTATAAGTATTCGGTGACAGATGCGATTACACTCCTAAAAACTGATTTGTTGTCTTTTTTGTGTAGTAATCTAGTGATACTCTCTTTAGCATTATGTTGTAAGAGGTAATACGGCTTGAGGGTGTGTCTTGTAACTAGAGTTATGTTATTGCTTCCCAGAAATATGCCTTTCAGAAGAGAATCCTTAAATAACTGTTAAACAGAATCTATATAAAAAGATTAGTATAGAATCAACAATATTTAGATAAAAGATTTATTATTGTAGTGTGCATACCAAATTGTAACTTAAATTTGAAAAGTTAATAATTCAATCGATAAGAATTTTGAATAGTCGATCAATATACAATCTCATTATCAATACTATCAACCCTCAACCATTTTCCCATCGTGCGAATGTCCAGACTCCAGAGTAACTTTATTTATTTAAGTTAAGATAGATGCACATTATAAGAATGATAATAAAACAACATACAACGCGCTGTATTCAGAAAACGCAAACCATGTCAGACTCGCTATCATCTAAAGAAATGATTTAACTTTAGTCATGGATTAAAATAGATGTTTACTTTCAAAACACATTCAACTGAGAGTACCATTATAAGGAGTATAATGTGAATCGGCCAATTTAAATTGGCACTCAAAAGATACTATACAATGTAAACATTCTTACAATAATCGTAAGAAGGCAAATGGAAGCCGATTAAAGAAAAGATTCCGATGCGAACACGTTTTTGCTACCGAGAGATATTTTCATAATCGCTTCATTGAACAGGCCTTTATAACTTTGTTACCGACAGAAAACGGGGAAACAATCTGCTTGTGGGCTATGGGTTTTTTGCTAAAGGATTCAACTATTGAATCCCTTTGTAGGTATATTAGGTGGAATATTGAGTTTTTTTTCTTTACAATGGAAGCCGTGTTATCAACTAAATAGTCTACGATACTGTCATTCAGCTTATTCTCTTAGTAATGTGCTCATTCAGACATTCAGATTAATTTAGAGTAATCGTTTTAACTAACCATCAGCCGTCAACCCTCTGTTCGCCAACGTGGTGGACCATGGTCTAAATTAAAACCATTCTCATTCTGAGAGAAGACGCCTGCTCAGTATTGGGGCAGTGATGGGTTGTGAATGATTGTTTGAGTTTAAATGTACCTATGTATAAGGGTTTCCGTTTTTCCTTTTGAAGTCCATAAAACACCACCACTATCACCATCGCTATCAGCGATAAGACCGCCTTTTGAATACTCAATGTTATTTAATCTACTTTTTTCCTATGGTGTGGAATAAAGTGTATTTGTATTGTATTGTAAAACACTTAAAAATTCATTATCGCATTGATCCCTCCACCCTGTACACTGTTTTCTTTAAGCTCTCAGTAGTCATAACGGATCAATCGAGTGCCCTTGGGCGATTACAATCGTAACGTGTATGATTAAGCGATTTTTAGTAATTACTTTAGTTGGATGCGTCTTTCTAAGTACCTATAGATATTTATTTCTACATAACTCATTCCTTGACAGGTGATTTAACGAGTTCGGCATCAAAGAGGGTCTTGAAGTGTGAAGTGTGAGGTATTTAGGGCTTAATAAAAAATAATGCGCTTACCCACTGACCTTAATATAAATATTTCGGGCAAACAACAGTCATTATTGTCTTGTAAGACTGCTTCTGGAATTCCATTTTACGACTTTTTCGTCGAATTCTTTACTTCAGGATCATAATCCTATCTATTCATGACATCTTTGACGGTTCATTGCGATACAACATTACTAGCGTTAGAAAGCGCATAGAAGTATGTTAATAGGGTGGTTCAGTGTTGGTAGTGCTCATTTTCGCTCTCGGTAAGCTGCGAACGCCCCGTTATGTGTGTTATCAGAACACCATGCAAATGATCTTACAGGCGAACGAATATGACTATATTTACAAGTGGCAGAACCTGAATACGATCGCCCGAGACGATAACATTGCCATAAAATTACTATTGTGAAGCAATTGTTTTGTTTAAGCAATTTGTGTTTCAGTTGGAAAGGTGTGGTTAACGGCACAGTTAGTGCCCAAACACGTTGACTCGCGGGTGCGGTAGCGGGCGCGGTCACGAAATATCAAACACACAGCACAATATAG
>DWMR01000430.1:0-12724 GCA_018245355.1 Dalla costala
ATAAAAACCTTTGCTGTTTTGCTCTTTTATTAAGTTTTGTTCTAAACGAAGTATGTATATCCGGGACGAATTTTTATTTTTTGTTTGATAAGAATAGCAAACGCCCATACACATCTGTGACAAACTTCGAATATAACTGCGAAGGGTTGTTAGTTAGTTAGTCCTGTTAGTGTTAGGTGATAATAGGAATATGAGTTGTTTAGTTTTAGTTAGTAATATGAGCGTAGGAGCTAGGACTATTGGTTAATCGTGTTAAGCTTATCCTGTTAAGTAGTAAGTATAAGTAATCCCAGTTAGTAAGTTAGTAGGTATTATATCCTATCCTACCGTACCGTAGGTATTATCCTATTCGAAAGCTATACACACGTCAAAAATGCGTTGCTATCCCTGAGGACTGAGGTGGTCGCCTCTTGTATAAGTGTAACCGACATCCACACCTTTTCGACCGAAACACAATTGTTGCAAAACAAATTATTTCACGGCAGAAATAGAGGGTGAACCGTAAATAGGTTCTACCACCTTTTATTAATATTATTTATCCCTTCCCTTTGATAATTTCTCCCTGTTCACCTTCAAATGTACTCTCATGGTGTTACATCAACAAGAATTAATTGGTACTTTTTTTATTGTGGTAAAGATGCGAATGAGACCGGCTATACCCATTTCTATTGCGCTAGTAGCCCCCGGTCGTTAAATAACATTGTGAGTAGGTACTGTAGAACCGCTAAATCGTCATGGACGAACCGTTATGAAACATGGAGTGATAAATAGAACCGCAGCCAACGTCGAGCGGTTTTCGAATCCAAGAATATAACTGTTTCTCTTACGTAATACATAAAATATATTATTTTATTTTAGTATCTATCTTAACTTTGTCGGACAGGGGTCTTATTTGAATTACTCATTACGGTTTTACCGACACTTAGCACTGCATATTACTTGACGCAGGGTGAGAATTAGTCCTCTCGATGTAGAGACCCGTATTAACATAGTGAGAACCCATTTCCATTATCATCCTCAATTTCGTGCTCGGGAGGCACTTAAGCACTTAATGGATCTCGGCTCCCGTAATTTACCGGGACGCTGGATTGAATAAAATCGTAAATCTTAACACCAACCGACCGAAGATGCTATTATTATGAATGATTCGCAATTATTCGTCTCTTAATTTGAAGAACATTGTTGCGCCGCAAATTACCTCTCTTACTTAATACAAATGAAAGTAATGTACCGTCTGAATACAATACATAATACATTTTAATGAACTCACATTTTGTTCGCTATTCTGACACGAAACCGCGCAGGTAATTAATGAGTCCCTTTCATGAGAAATTAGATATAAGTATTAGACGTTAGAGCTAAAGGGGTCAAACCCAGTATTCAAGTTAATTTAAATTAACAATACATTCATTAAAAAAAAGGGATGGCGAGTTTGTTCACTCCCTGCTCAAAGTTGTGGTTGGCTTTATTAGAATTCATGGATCATTACCACGGGTCCTTAACAACTGAGAAGGCTTGGAGTGTATTCTCCATTACGCTGCTCCAGTGCGGATTGGTGGAATGGTAAGTAAGCCAGTACCCACCCCAAAAGTTGAATGTTATTATAGGCTGCCTAAATGCCTTCGACTCTGCAGCTCTCCGAAGCTCGAACTTAGACACCAGTTCACCCATCTAAATCATCCATCAACACTGCGCCTGAGGTTTCATAACTTTTGCGATCAGATAAGTCTGACAAATGTATGGTTCATCAGCATCATCATAATTATGTTCACGACCCACGACACGTCTTTGGGAATATTATGGAGAATTCTCAGACATGCAGGTCTTCTTACAATATTTTCTTTCCCGTCAAAGCAAGTGATACTGAATTATTTGAAATACACTTTACTACAAAATGTCACAGGATCCGGTTCGACACATCTCAAATAGGAGGCCGAAGTCGGTAACCTTAGAAGATATGAGATTAGTACGTGTTGTCAGATATAAGAAGCTAAGCGAATACATTTCACAGACCCTCTGGGAAATACCGCATGATACATTGCGCCAATAGAACACTATTTCACGTGTTTGTAAATATAAATCCCATAGCGACACTTATTCTTGTGCACGTTTTCCGTTGAAGACAAAAACCTTGTGAAAGAAACAGCTTTGAGCTAACAGATTCAACTGACTGCAATCCAGTTATATTTATATCCCACTGCTGGGGCACACACTCTTAGGGAGTTCTTTATATGCTAATAAAACATTAACAAGAGAGTGTGTGTATACTTACCTATTGTAACTCCAGAGTATAAAGAGAAGTGTAATAATAATTATAAGTATGAAGCCATATAAGTAAGATAATTTTACTGATTTACGAGAAGTGTATCATCGTTAACTGTTATGTATTTTGTTGGAGGTTCGTCATATTTTAAATTTCAATTGGTATCCACTTTTTTGGTAGTTGTAAACGTGTATACAATATGTCTGCTATTTACTGATTCTAGCTACATCCAAGAACAGTTCAAACACACATCAAAAAGAGGTCCTCACCTGTGACCAAAACTCGGTAGGCTTGACTACCCATAATAATATTCATCACCATCATCATAACATAACTCATCAGTGGCCCACTACTGAATACAAGTCTCCTCTCAGAATAATAAGGGTTTAGGCCACAGTCCACCCTGCCATTTGCGGGTTGGTGGACAATAATATGAATAAGGCCATATTTAAGCAAAACACGGAGATTCCTTCTCGGCAGCGACTGATTAGCGATTCCTGTGGTGTTGCTTATGTCCATAGGTCGGTTACCATTTACCGGGGGTCGGAGGCCCGCCTTTCATAAAATTGAAGTTGATTGACTGATTGATTGGTCGCTATCAGCGATAAGACCACCCTTTGCAAACTCAATGTTATTTAATCTCGTCACTTTACGTATTTTTTTTCTATGGTGTGCAATAAAGTATATTTGTATTGTAGGTATTGATTCTTTTTCATGTAAAGCTGTCTTTAAACAACTGGTATTGCTTTTTCAGGTGCGGTTGAGTTTCCACTGGCTGTGAGTAAATATCCTCGACAACACTTTAGTGTAAACACACTCCCAGAGAGGGTCGCGACAAATAACATAAATTGCCGACAGGGGATTCAATTTTAAAAGTTATCGTGTCGTGCTTTAAAGCGATAATATTACATTTATTTTATCGTTGGTAATATTTATGCATTTACTTTTTAGAGTTCGTTATTTGAGGCAAAGGGGTTGTTTGGGATTCCTTGGCTCAGAATGCCTCAGTAAAAGCTAATTAACGGGAAGGGTAGGTACAGATAACTTACTGTTGAATATATAAATTATAATATTATGATCTGTTAGGGTTCAAAGAATTCGGCTTTTGTTTATGTTGCGGATGTTGCAGATGAGTGTGTTACTTAATGGAGCCGATGATGGTGCGTGGCTACCTTTACGTTTGAGTACAAATATGCCTTTGTATAATTATGAAACTGATTGAAATACAGTCCATCTGATGTTTAGTGACCGATGTAGTTAGAACAATATAACAGGTTCACGCATTGCTACGAGTCCTCAAAAATTATTGCGGGTAACAATTATGTTCCAATAAAGCAGTAGCAATCGAACAATCAAGCTCATCACATCTCACCACAGCTCATCACAAACAAAGGCGTAGCAGCAGCAGATTCGGATTGCTATTAAAGCAATTAGGCTTAGGTCAAGCGGTCCTCTGACTAGGAATATTACAGTAGATACCTGGCTAGCTTAATTTCTGTCAACGCTATTTCGGAGCTATTCTCACTGTACGCTCCTACAATTATGATAATAGGCAACATGCCTTTGAATGTAAATTTTGTTAAAAGTGATTACTGTGAACAAGTCTCAGGATTGGACAACACGATTTATTTGACTCATTTATAAAAAAGGGGTATAGTTATGTTAAAATCCTGTGTATAACTTACTGTAGTAGGTACCTACTACCCAAATTAGTCTGTATCTTCCAAATGTATATTTGGAGTGTAATGTATTGTAACAGCGATTTTTGGCACATGTTATAAATAATCTTAAACGATAGTTAAAAACACAGTCAGATAACAATTTAATACACTCAAACAAAAAAGTACCTACCTGCAAAATATTTAAAAAAAAACCCTTATTTTCTAGAGTAAAATGGACGTTTTCGTTCAGATTCGATTACGTCAACGTCGAATTTACAATTTTATTTATCCATTTATATAATAATAGCCACTAAATTAGCACTATCCAAATTATCTGTTAAATTTCTTCTGATTGTAATTTTTTTTCTAGTAATAGTTACCTACTATAACAATCTACCCATAATTTACTTATAAACGATTAAGTTTAGTATTACAAGTACAAAACTTAGCAAGTAGTAGTATTAGGTTTAGATTTTCAGATGCGCTTATTCATTATCAAAAACTACACTAGGTTATCTTACTAAGTTTTTGTCCTGTTCTAAGGTTCTGTCCTGTTAGTCTTCTCCGTTAGTTAGTCGTGGACCGTCATAAATTAATTTTGCAAATAGGCCCTATAAACTATATACTATACCGTGCAAACAATTTTCGTGACGCATACCACTTGTAGGGCTGATTGAATATGAACTTATACGTACATATTACGTAAGTAATTTAAACTGAAAAAGTTTCGCTAAATGTTGCGTAAGATAAGATTAATCTTATGTTAAAAGTTTAAAAGGCCGAAGAGAAATTGGCCGCCGACCGAGTGCATTTCGGCGTTAAGCGCTTTTAACGTATTGTGGGTATTCCGATCCAAATGTATTTTTCATTCGGCGACGGCGCAGTCTGGCCACTCCACATGTCGAAACCCAATATAAGGCCAATTAGTCACATCGTAATCACAATTTTTGTAATCACTTTTTTATTTTTCATAGATTAGATACATAAATTATATTCCTATTAATATGATATGATGATGAGTACCTAGGTATTTGGTAAAAGCGTTTTGTATGGGATAGTCGTGTGTGTATGCTCACTTTATTTTTTACAGCAACATACACACATGATTAATTTTTTTGTAGCTTTCGAAGGTTTATTATGTTTTAATCCCTTCGGTTTATAAAAAAAATTGAAAGGATAAGACGTTAAATATTATACATTACTCGTAGTGTGCACGGGATATCCAATATTTCAATAAAATCATACTAACTAAAATTAAATGAAGTAAGAAATATTAAGGTAAATTATGTATTGCTCACGAAATGTTTTTACTCCTTGCAAGAGTTTTTCAAATAGAATCTGCATAAGATTTATTGCCATTTATTATTAGATATTTGATCTTACTTGACATCATTCTAATTAACATTACTTGACATTAAGACATTAAGATATACTTATTCTTATTGCAATTATTCTGTTGTTCTAATTGTAATTATTGAATCCTAATTTGACATTTAACCATTGATATAATATAAATATAATTGATAACTAATCCTCCAATTTGCGACGCCCTCACAGGGTTCATGCGAACACTGACCCATTTGTAACAACATAGGTACTTCCTAAGCATGACTGCAAACATTAATTATGAATTATTTTAGTCAAGTTATTCCAGTACCTACCTACTAAATTCCGATCGCAAACAATGAGTTGAGAACGCCTTTATTACATACCTATACATTGTTCCTTGCATAATAGAACTGGAACAATGTTAGGCTGTGATTTCCAATTCACTATTTTATTAATATAGGTACCTACCTATTGAAATGTTCTACGAGTAACAAATCAACAGCCAGTTCTCAAATATAACAAGATGATTTCATGTAAAAACAGTACTTAGTCAAGTCCTAACAGCCATTCCAAATATTTGCATCGGTAGGTGCGGGGTAAGATTGTGTCTAACTGACTCAGGTAGGAAGGTGAAAAGATAAAAAAATTTAAAAGACGTCAACATTTGTATGGAAAATAAAATTGTGGTGAAGCTTACTTAATTATTTATTTTCACGTGCGGCCGTTCGTATGAAGACCTTGATCCAAGATTTCTACACTTTGCGACTGTTTGGCGTTTGTCATTGATAGATTTAAATCGGCCACATCAATGAATGTTTTATTGTGTGTATCTTGTGTGTATGTCAAACACATGTAGTGTGTGTAATGTTTTATTTATTAATTTAATGTATGTTTAATGCATTATTATATTAAAATATTAGCTTTCTGAACTTCTTCTCCATATAAACTTTAACTGTGCCAAATTTGATACTCCTCCGCCCGCGTAATTTTCGTAAAATGGTACCGAAAGTTTTTGCTTCACGTAGTAATATAATGATTATCATTTTGCTACTTGCAGGGCCATAATGAGTGATAGTGACTGTACTCGTAATTAAAATTAATAATTACTCATTATAATTTCAAATTCATCAGAAATAACTTACTTATTACTACGTCGTCAGTTGGATAGTTTTGTAAACATTTGATAAGAAAAGTTGGGTAAGTATATAGAATAAGCAAACTTTGAAAAAGTCTATTGACGCAGGATATTTCTTAGAATTCAATGTAGAGGTAATAAGTTTCGTAGTGGCGTGGCCTGGCAGCTGCGAGAGGTAATGACCCTGAAATAATTTTCGCCAGTGTATCCCATCGAAGTATAAAACTTTAATGACCCGTAGCGAATATTACTGTTAGGCATTATTAGAAAAAAATCCAACTTATATCAGGATGCGACGAAATACTTGTAATAAACTTAATACATAGGCATAGGTGGAGTGTTGTCATTGTTTGGTTACGTACATTTCCGAAAACAACTTTCACATAGAACCATGAATTTAAAAAAAAGAACAATTGAAAAATCTGCTCTAAATTTTCAAAATTCTTCTAATAGAGACTATTATGCTGTCCACGTCGAAAAATCCTTTTAATTTTATTTAACTATATTTACACACCAACAGCAGTACACACAACACTTTTACAAGAAGTTTTATATTATTCTGCACAATAGACAGCATGCATATGACAGGCGCGAACGACATTTGCTTAGAATAAAAATTAGGCAAAAATGGTATGCAATAGTATAGCACGTCTCTCCAAATGAGTAACTGTACATCCATACTAATATTATAAATGCGCTTTCTGTCTGTTTGTTACGCTTTCACGGGAAAAGTGGTAGGCTGATTGTAATGAAATTTAATATGGAGATAGTTTGAAGCATGGGAAAGAAAATAGGCTACTTTTTTTTGTTAAAAACCATGCGAAGATGAAAGTAATTAATACTATAATAACTAATTTAAAAAAATTATTATCATTTATATCGGTTTATAATTACCAAAAATGTTGCTAAGTAGCTACAAAAATCCAATCCAATTGAGATCCTTTGGTCGAAGTCGGTTAAATGGCTATGAAGATCTTTCTCTGGAGGCTGGCAGCTATCAGCCGCCCTATTGGTTTTTTCTCAAGTCAGCGGCGAACAATGAAATCTATGAACATGGATAGAGAACATATGATTTTTACAAACTCATTCCAACCACATCTATGCCAAGTTTTATTAGAATAGGTTTGTGGAAAGTGATTTAATCTATTTTTCCAGTCCTATTCCAACCATATTACGCCCTTGGGGCAAGATTTTTTTATTAAAATTTATATCTTGTCTCTTTATACCCTGTTTTAAAATAAAAGACTCATTGAAATGCGGTTTACAACCGGAGAAGATTTCGTGAAAGGAACACAAAAAAAGATCTGAGAATTTGCTTATTTTTTTTTTGAAGTCAGTATATAAAAGCACTATTTTTAACTATATGAGCATTTATTATCAAGTGCATATTTGAATATCATCTGCTTTCAGTGGAGGAAAAACATCGTGGAGAAAATCTTGTCGAAGGTCTATACGGTCGGTATATGAAGGAATATATTATCTGTGACAACTACGATGGATTATAATACTTCCTGAAAACTAAACTTCAATCCGGCAAATGACCACTGATGCTTTACATACATTTTACTTATTTCCCACGTAACTTTAAAAAACGTAGCCAAAACTGAGATGATTTTCGAAAAGTTCTTATTTAACTTTAGCTCTTCCACTACTGCCTACCTAAAAACGCTACAACGCGGGGGCGCAATGCCACCACCGCCAACCTATAATTTGGCAAAAATTCTAAGGGGCTCTCGAAAATGTAGGACGGCTGTCTCGAGCACACGTACTAAAAGTTTCTAAGAGAAGGCATCCCGAGGAGAAATCTCCTCGGAAGTCGTAGAGATTTATGGGCGCAGTTAAAGTGACGCAGGTATTTTTGCCCGCTCCGAGGGGAGGGAAACTGACCAATAATGCCACGCGGTTTTTTCCCTTTGTCTCAACTAAAGTTGTTTTTTCTCGCCCGTTCGCTTTAATCAAAAGGAGCGTGTCAACAAACGTTCGAAGTAACTTTTGCTTTAATAAAACTTTCTGTAATCTTGAAAGAAAATAAGACGTGCTAATGAAAAATAGGTAGGCACATGCGGGCTATTTAATAAAAAGTTTAACTGTTTTGCTTCGCATCGCACCGCAAATGGGTTGGTCTAGACGTTGTTTATCACTGTTTTAGTTGCGTTTTAGAAAACAAAAATAAACCGGAAAAAAACAAAATTCAACACATTATTTAATAAGCTACTTATAGATGTTATATATTTTAATAATAGTTACATGTTATATTATTCCTCCAATATAATATCAATCTAAATATTTATATGCAATGCTGTAAACTTTAGGTTGGCAAAATTGAACTCACTCGTTTACTTCTTTTTCTAACTCTCCGCCGATGATGCCAACCACGGATCAATGTGGTCCGTGATGCCAACAATACTACCTACGTTCTACAAATAATTACAAAAAGTAAACGTTAAAGTTAAAAGTCACCAATATGTATCATCATGACAATCCATCACGGGCCCTCGACTAAGCACCGGTCTTCCTTCAGAATAATAAGAATTTAGGCTTTACCCCACAATTCTGGCCAACAACGGATAAGTGGACTTTACACGTCTTTGAGAACTTTACGAAGAAGTTTCGGGCATGCAGGTTTCCTTACAACATTTTCCTTTATTGTTAAAGCTAGTCATATTTAATTGCTTAAAACGCACATAACTCCGAAAAGTCTGAGATGTTGGGACTCGAACCCCAGCCTTTCGAGTAGGAGGCCGAAGTCATAAGCAGTCCGCTATTATCGCACAAATATGAACTCACCTATAAGTATTGTTACTTAAAAAAATATCTTGCTAACGCTAATTGTGCGATTCGCAGTTTGAGTAAGTTAACCAGAGTATATGACTGATTGATCGAATGATACGTTTACCTAACCTACCACACGAATACCTAAGATTCAGTCAACCCTCGGAGCCCAAAACACTACAATCTAAAAGACTTCGCCAACTCTAAAATAAATTGCACAACAATATTTTGTCGTGTTGTACAAAGGCTAAACTCTTTCCGAGTGTAGTATTTCTTGGAAAGTTGTCAAGTCGTTACCCCCTCTAAGGCAAGTTTGTGCGGGTGGAGGGCGTCTTTGTAGGACCAATCGTTGCCTTAGTGATGAAAGGAGCTAACCCACAATGAAGTTCATATTGGGTTTGCTCCCTTTAGGCCGCGTTTTCGACGACAGCAACGGGCGACCATGCAAAACAGAAGAATGGGTCTGATTTTTCAACTAACCAATTTTTTATGAACACTTAATTGCCCCGTCCATCGAAAACTACGAATAATTGTGGGTTAGCTCCCTTCACCGGCGATGCTCAAAAGTTGATCGTTTTTATTAAACAGCTCTATTTATTAGTTAAAGAAATCTAACTGGAACCAAGACCTCCAACGTGGCTATTATAATTTTTGTTGTTTAACTGCTTAATGATTATTAAAACATTACTAAGCACCCGGTGCACAGTTTTTTGCTCCAGTAGAGAGAATACGCTTTCATTGGTACGTATTGAAAATATTATTTTATAACCATAAAGGTTTTCAGACGCAGACTGCGGTTTTCTCTAATGAAATGATTATGTCTTAAAAATAAATACTAAGAGCATCATATCGTATAAAGATAATATTATTAAGTTAACATCCCTATTGCAGAAAAATTCAGGATAGTAACTTGCAATGCAGTATTATTCAAGAGCTAAAACTCTTTCAAAGTTGTGTGTAGTATTTCCGGAAAGCTGCAGATAGCCTGTGGTACTCTAACTGTATCGAATAGCATTGTGTGACACAGTTTTAAACGCTACACAGTGTGTGAAGAGCAGTGAACAGTTTATAAGTTATATTCTTTTCGTATTCTGTTCTGAATTTCTGAACTCATTTTCTGCAAGCACCTTTGTAAACTGATGAATGGAACTTCTACCTAGGGTTTACTTTGATTTGGAGATTCCTGATGAAGTGTAGTCTGAGTGTCCATACTTCAGACTTCCTGGGGCTGTAGACAATAGGCATTCGCTCCGAAGCGATTCATTCGAATAAAATGTTGAATATATGGAACTGGTGAACGGTATGTCATAACTTGATGTCTATCCCATACATTTGCTAATCGATTCCGCCTGTAATCAACTAGCTCTTACTATTAAAGCCCCTTGTTTAGGGGATCATTTTTTAATTCTTTTCACATAAATGGACCGGCCTGCTCGAGATAAGTCAACAGTGTTTACGTGGTTTAAGTTACCACATTATATAAAGCAATTGGATCAAGTTACTAGGTCGCATCGCAATAGTGAGGTCAGGGTTAAGCTGATATCAGCTATTGGTAGAAAGCCAAAAAGGTGACGCTACAAAGTCTGCAGAACATCTGCCCGAGTCGGAACACCTAGGAATAAACGTCAGTTCTGATTAAAGTTTCTCAAAATTAACGTAAATGTGATAAACGAGATTTTTTATGAGTTTAAAGTATGTAGGTACTCTACAGGTGATGCTCACTCATTCATACATGTACAATATTTTACTATTGTGTTATTGATAAATGTTAACGATATTTAAATATTGTATGTAAGTAAGGTGGGTACAATACAATACATTTTACTTATTTTCTAGAATAAACACATAACAATATAATCTTTCTTTGTCTTTAACCATGAATTTCCTCTTGTTCAACATACACCAGGACCACCCGTTAGTAACTATGAATATTACCTGTTGGTACGGATTTGCGAGCGTACTTCAAAACTAAACTCAAGCACTTATGCGAGGGACTGTACTCAGAACTGCATTGTGTAGATAACGTAGTTTTAGAACTACGCGATGCACAGGAGAGTAGTTTCGTTACTCTCTATATAGAAAGAGGTTGTTACCTTTGTCACAAAATACCCAAGTTTAGCCGATTTGACAAATATGTAAGTTAGATTTTACCCTCAGAACAATAACTAAAGCAAGTTTTACCTGCAGTTCTACTGAGGTGGTTAGGTAGCTATTTGCGGTCGTCAGAGACGATCCTGACAATCTCCAGCTTAAATGATTTAACAATTAGCTAAGTAAAGTTATATTACGAAATTAATTAGCCATTAATTTTACATTCTTTGCGTGTATTGTTTTATATTATGTTACGAAAGTATATTGGTATTCATTATTCCGTTAATTTACTTTTCCATCACTCCTTCTAATCTCTACCTAAAGACATCTATCTACCTATATAGGTACTTCTAATGAAATCTATGCCAAATGTTGGCAGGCTTTGTTGCACAATATTGGCTTGTTCGAAACTTGTTGAATGCCTGAGGCAATTAATCTGGAATCTAGTTTGCTGATTGTCTAATCCTGTAGGATGAATATTGATGCATTAATAGTAAACCATCAATCGAACCAGAAGAAGAAGTACCTACCCTGCGTTTCAGTTAGCAGAAGTTGTCAAACAGAACTTATAACTTAAAATTATACAGAATCAGGACAAGTATTTTGAAAAGTCGGTCTGACATTCTATGTTTTGTACTTATATGTATTATAGCATGTGCATCTTTTTAATTTAAAAACATACATTTGAATTTTGTATCCATAAAGCTGGCAATCGGGCTTCAAGGGTTCTCGTTTTCAGCCGCAACTGTCACGCGCCCACAAATCATAAGTATGTTTCCTCGTTCGTGTTTGCATAGTGTACGTCTCAAGAGACAACTTGAGACAAAAAAATTGTTGTAGGATGTGGTGGCACTCTATCTATACGTTGTTACTGTGCACCCCTAGGCGTTTGCCGCCGCGCCGCTAAAACGACTTGCTTTTCCCTCTACCAAAACATTATGACAAAAGCTTCGGATTTTTAAATTTTATTATTACGTGGATGTGCACGCGCATAGTACATTATGTTAGATTATTGCAAAACCTGTAGACATTTCATCCGGAACGATGCCAATGCCACATTCATTTCTAGTATTGACTAATTTGTGCTTTTTGTTTGGAAAGGAGTGTTCACAGAAATGCTTCCGTCTATCTAAATTAAAATAAATTATTTACAGTGTGTGCTTTAGATAAAACAATAAAATAAAAATCTTTTGAACATTTCAAGTATTTCATCACTGCCAGGTACCATTTTGGTGACTTGCTTTTTTTCTTTTGAGTTCAGAATAGGTATTTTCTGTGTTGCGATTGTTGTTTTTCGTAACAGTGTAGCGAATTGGTTGTCAGTGTGGCGTACGTGAACTAGTGTAGTTTGGAATGTTGAGTGACCTGCGGTCGCAGTGAGCTATCACAGCCGTCATGCCTGCTTACATCAGCGCAAGATATATAGCCTTGCAGCAGAACAAGATGTTAGTATACTTAGTGCGTGGTTTTTAC
>DWMR01000431.1:0-12699 GCA_018245355.1 Dalla costala
TATGACTCTTATGTGACTGAAAAGCTGAATAAGATGGGCCCAATTCGCGTTGTATAAACGTGCTCATTACGTTTATATGACCAATGTCAGGAGCCAAAACGCTGAATAAGTTACGTTGCCGTGACTATTTTACGACTAGTTTTTGCTAGTTGGGGCACCTTCGCGGACCACAATTCATTGTTCGCTTGGCGCGAGCGCGAGGCGCTATCACACACACGACAAACCACTGACAATCATTGTTTACCGGCTGGCGGCGCCTCGTCTCCCGCGTCCCGGTGGAGGGTTACAGCAGGTGAACACGCCGAGAGCCGCCGTGCGGGCCACCAACGTTCAGAGGGTTTAATTCTCAACGTGTTAACGTCTCAAATGTGATGTAATAAAATAATATCAAAGAGGACAAGGTGTGAAAGGTAAGCGATGTATGTTCGGTGCGTGTTGTAGCGATGAGAAGCTGGGAGTACGTCCAGTTGGAGTGGAGTACGCGTGGGAGCGACACCCGAGCCGCCACCCGACACCGCCACCGCAGCCGCGCCGCCGCACCCGGTGCGCGGTGCGCGGTGCTACTTATTTCATAACTAATTTCAAACAGACTGTCCGTCTATGTACCTATTTGATCGTCTTAAGTAATTCTTCCTTTTTTTTGCTCTCTGAGATCAGGCGGAAGATATTTTTTTGAAACGTTTAATCTAGAAGAATGAGTTAGAGCTAAGCTAAACGTTGCCAAGCCGACGCCAAGCTTTCGTATAACTAGACGACCAAACTGTAGTGTATCGTGCTTAGAAGAGGCTAAGTCTGCCCGGTCACGCTTGGGCTTGTCCGGGTTTAAATTGTAGTAGGTATACTTTAGTTAGAACCATTATAATGTTGATGATAAGAGTTCTGAGGGGCAAGTCGCCTGTCGCTGTGAAAGCGCACGACCACAGCGCGGCGGCCGCGGCGGTAGAAAAAATTTAAGTTTTAACCTACCTAAGTATGTTTTATACAAGTAAGCAATGGAAAGTATGATTAGTGGTATAGCTCCCAGTTTTCCCGTCCCCAGTTTTGGTTCTGTTCTCTTTTAAGTTTCCATTGTTATTCTTTTGTAGCTGTTAAGCTATTAGATTTATGCGGAAACAATTTCCTATTTTGCAACGAGGAATTATCATTTATATTTTCTTACACATTCTTTTAGTGGGTACCAACTCGAAAATGGCAGGGTGTGGTGCGGGGTGCGCGGTGCAGGGTGCGCGGTGCGTTCCCACGCGGGCCGCACTGCACGTAATTTCGCTTGCATTCTCACAACCTCAACAACGTGCAATCAATTTGTGCTCGTAATTTAGTAATTCCCATTGTTTTATGGAGTGTTCGTGGTATAATTTTTTTCTCAGCTCTCTAAGAGTAAAAAGGAGATTTGTTACTGTCGTACGCTGACATTCGCGGTTAGCGAAGGCGCGGTATAGCTTCTCAATGATTTCTGTAACCAGAAGAAAATAACCACCACGGCACCACCGGAGCACCAAACGATAGAAAAACCATCTTCCATCGCTTCGTGAAACCAATTCTTAGGTGGCAGATGGGTATATGGAATCTAGTTCTAATTGAAGGCCGCTCCGTCTCCCGTCTCCCCGGACGCTCCATTTCCGGCGCTCGGCATTACGGCACATAAAGCGTGTACTGCAATCCGTTTCCGCAACAAATGGGAGACGATCTTGTCGACGGCCTCGACGGGCCGCTAGAATGCGGCGGTCGGTGGCAAGCCAATAGATTTAATTGTGGCGATACGCGCCCCCTCCCCCCTCCTCTACCCCCGCGCCGGCCACACGCGCGACTTCCGCGCACCATTTCGCCGAAACTCAACTACTGCTTGGAACTACACTTGAAGTCATCTCATCAGTGATCAATATCAAACCCTTGTAGCTCAAACTCAAGCTCAGGCGGCCCAGGCGGGAGATGACGCGGCCCTCACCATTGCATTTCCCACGCAGAAATCAGCCGGCGGGTTGCATTCATTAGTCTCTCGCCCTACCATTCCTAATCGATCTTGAGCCTTAACTTTATTTGAAGTCAAGAACCTTATTACGGGTTTACCTAATTAAAACAAAACAAGCATGCTAAACTTGTATAATTAATTTGACCTGACCACAAATCACATTTCTAAATAACTACTACTATAATACTACTAATAACGCTATTTACTACTAATAATAATACTACAAATAACTTACTTAATACTACTTAAATATATCACTGAGAACCACCATAAAATTTCAATTAACATTCTCACCACGTCAGCGTTCGACGTCTGTCTGACGTTTAACTTTAACGTTGATCTAAGTCCATGTCCACCAAATGCAAGTAAAACTTAAAAAAACAAAATCAATACGGTAAGATTCGAACTCAGGCTTCATAGAATGATCCACTATTTTTAGTCCCCTTTACCACAGTTGTTTACATTCACCTTCACTTGACAACTCCGACTCAGGACAGCTTTAAGAGCACTACCCACATTTGATATTATTTTGTTCTTTTTTTTGCGTAAGTACCTACATAATAACCTGGTGTGCAACGTTTGAGCCGAGGTCTGTCTGTGACCATCTAATCTATTGGCAGGTATTTGTTGTTGAACTACAGTATACGAGTAGCTGCTATGAATTTCCTTCTGTTACGGCAAAAATATGGTTTTGCTAAAACAAAACCATATGGTAAGTAGTTATATTAACAATCAAATCATTTTCATACCATATTAACTATACGAACGTAGTCAACTATCAACTACGAAAGTTTTTGAATTTGATTATTGGCCGGGGCAGGCTTTAATTTGGCAGTGCTTTTCATCTCAAGTGCCGCACCGTGGACGTCGAGATGTGTACCTAATGCGATGTCATGTTCGTTGCGCACAGGCCTACGCTACGTGCTCATTTTGTGTTGTTAAAATGATTTTTGCGTTTTCGAATAGGCATAGGTACTTACCAAAAACTTATGAATTATTAAATTAATAGGCAGTCTAGGACTTTAAAACTGACAAAAATAATATTTCGATCTACGTTCGTTGAACATAAACTTACAATTTAAAAATCACGGACACTAAATAAACTTAATCGCGCTGGGCGACGCGATCTCAAGCACGACACTTTGAATATCCGCGGGAACCGCACACGTGCGCGCGCCCGCTCGCCACCGGCCGCGGACTGGACGTGCGGCGGCTGCGGGCGCTGCGGGCGCTGCGGGCGCTGCGGGCGCTGCGGGCAGCGGACCGCGATCTTGTTCAGTGGGCCGCAGCGCCGCGCCGCACGAGCCGCACGGGCGGGTCCGTGGTTAGCTTTTACTTGACAAACATGCCACTGCCTGTTATCAACCCGCAGTGGTCGGGTCCCCCGCCACCATAGCTCGATGAAATACTTCTTGAGTTTGGATCTTCGGTCAGAAAGGAGTGGTTGGCGGCACTCCTCTAGAGGAGATTATTTCCTGACTAAAGCCGCGTATTCACTTGTGGTCAAAGTCGAGAGATAAGTTGCAACAGTCGCGGCACATTTACGACCCATGTTTTGAAGACGAAGGTCGACGGATATTTCGCCCGTCCACATACCAAGCTCCAGGTCCCAGGTGGGAGAACCCGGATATGGTTCGCCCGGACCGGTACTAGCGCCACACCCATTTCCGCCGTAGAATAATGGTTTTTCAACAATACATTATGTTCCGTTCGGACAGTTGTGCATGCCGGCTACACAAGAGGCGATCACCTCAGTCTTTAGGAGTAGCAACGCATCTGTGACGAGCTTCGAATAGGACAAATACTTAGTAACGATTACAAACTGGGATTCCTAATATTTACTATCAGAATTCACTTACACTAACATTCGTAACTCCCAGGCCTATTACTAACGAATACTGGCGTGACTCGAAAGGCAGGGTTTGTGTAGATCGGAGGCCTTAGAATGTTAAGAAATTTTTTTTACCACATAAGACAAACGGGCGCACCTCGCGCCCTGCTGTTGGCCGGTAATGGGTTGGAGCCAAACAGAACACATTAATTCATCACCAATATAAATTACTACTCAGAGTATCTACGGGTGTTGGATATAGTAAAAGGAAGGGATAAGGTAGGTTCAAGTATGTGTTAGGAGCGGGAATGGAAGCGTTCAGAAATAAACAATCAACGGGTCTCCTCCCAGGAAGGATTTAGGCCACAGCCCCCCACGCGGGCGGGTTGGCGGCTTGGCGGCTTGGCGGCTTGGCGGCTTGGCGGCTTGCACACGCCTATAGGCTGTTACGTACGGGGCATTTCCAGGCATACAGGTCTCGTTACCAGTGTTTTATTTGAAGTAGTTACATACCTATTTAGTAAAAGAAAAATTTAGTAAAGCAAGTGATATTTAATTGCTCAAAATGCACATAATATCTACGAGAAATTATGAGGCCATACATAATTACAGCTTGGGAGTTGCGTGTTGACGCATTTTCCAAAATGTTTATATATTTACAAAATACATCTTTTTGATTATTGTTAGTTACACTTAGGGGATAATAATAAAAACATCAGCTGGTTTTAAAAAATAATGCACTTTTAATCACAGGGCGCAGTCGCGCGCGGCGACCGCGCAGGAACGACTTACGGCTAGGACGTACACGCTACGGTAAAGCTAACACAAACCGAGATTACTGCGCCCGCTCTAAGCAAGTATATACAAAAATAAACCCTCCGAGGTTAAACTTAATCTACATTGTGATGTCAACATTCTCCAGCGGGACTCGCATCGCACATCCGATGCAATTACATAGTCCTTACGTAAAACGGTTCAACTACCTCCCGACAATACAAGGAGACGTCATTGTACTTAATTAAAATTTAGTTACAAAGTTTTTTAAATGTCAATTATATCCCGCGGGCGGACGCGATCCGCCCTACATAATGCTATGTAAACGCTTGTCTTACAAGCGCGCGGCGGCGCCCGCCCGCTGCCACACGTGCCCGCACGTGCCCGCACGTGCCCACACGTGCCCACACGTGTAGGCAACACGTGACGCGCCGGCGCGTACGACCGCGTAGCGCGCCGGCCGTCGATACGATTCGAGTCGGTCGAAGCTCGACCTTCCGATGCGAGTACGATTAAACTTAAATGGAATGTAGAAAACTTTGGTCGACGTCGCGCTCCACCGATCGATCGACTCCGAGGCGGCTAACTTAGAACTAAATACTTAGAAAGACATTCAATCGAACATAATATTAACAATAAATTAACCCAAAACGGGAGTGGAGACCGATCCGTAAAATTTAAATATCTGCGAAATACCTATGGGTTATCACAATAAAGTCGCGACGGGACTAACTTCCGGCGCGGGCGCGGGTGCGCGGGTGCGCGGTGCGCGGTGCGCGGTGCGCGGTGCGCGGGCGCTAGTGCGCGAGCAGGTCGGACAGGTGGTCGGCGATGGTGCGCGCGGCGTCGCCCGCCAGGATGGAGCGGTGCGTGCCGGCCAGCTGGCGCGCGGCCAGCGGCCCGGCGCACACGGCGCGCAGCCCGTAGTCCTCGCCCACCGTCACGTAGTTGTCCCGCGCCGTGAACAGCGCCACGGGCGCGCGCAGCTTGCCGGCCGGCTTGTACGCGTCGCCGATCACCAGCTTGCGGTAGAACGACGCGGCCGCGGCCGCCAGCGCGTCCGGCGCGTGCGGCGACGCGCCCGCCAGCGCGCCCGTGGCAAAGCGCACGCGCTCCTCCCAGCTGCCCAGCCGCTCCAGCTCCTCCGTCAGCTGCGCACGCAGATACGGTTCAGGTTAAAACTCACCTTCACAAGGCATGGACACTAAATTACTTTCATCCTTCGATTTTTGGATTGGGGTAAGAAGCTACGTATTGTACTGTTTAAATTGTATGTCGCCTCAAACAGACTCTCTTACTCTTTGGGTGCGACCCGTGCGACACGGTATCGGGACTAAATAATTCAAGACAAGGAATTGGACCCGGGACCCGGGGAAGTCACCTTGGGCGCGTCGACGTCCTTGAAGAGCTGCGCGAAGTAGGTGAGCGCGTCGGCCTCGTCGCTGGCGGCGGAGCGCGCGCGGCGCTTGCTCTTGCCGCGCATGGTGTGCGTCGCCACGTACGCGGGCGAGCCGTCCACCAGCACCAGCCGCGCCTCGCACCCGGCCTGGACGGTGTTACGCATTTTAAAAACATGGAAAAACACTTTCTACTAAAACCAACGTACTAGCTACGTCTTCACGTGGTTCAATTTAACTTGTAACAAAGTGGTTCCAAGTAGTTTTTATCGTTGCTAATCTGAAAATTCTGAAATCAACCTCAGTATTA
Organism: Dalla costala; assembly: GCA_018245355.1. Classification (NCBI taxonomy): domain Eukaryota; kingdom Metazoa; phylum Arthropoda; class Insecta; order Lepidoptera; family Hesperiidae; genus Dalla; species Dalla costala. The sequence goes on from DWMR01000431.1 coordinate 6,282, forward strand.
GGAATCAACTGACATTCGAGTGAAAGGCAATTGATAAACATTACGAATTGGCATTTCGAGTTGACAAAGGTGATCGAGAAATGGGCTTCATCACCTAACCTAACCCATGGAAACTTAAGGGGCGTACTGGATAACATTCCTTAACTTCTACAATTCGTTAACAAACAAGATATAAACGGGGTCGACAAGTGGTATGTAATATCCCCACCTGCTCGAGCTGCAGCGCCATCTCGAAGGCGACGGCGGCGCCGAAGGAGTAGCCGAGCAGCGTGTAGGGCGGCTGCGGCTGGTGCGCGCGCACGTGCGCCACGTAGAAGCGCGCCAGCGCCGGCATGTCGTCGAGCGGCGCGCCCGCCGCGCACTGCAGCCCCAGCACGGGCCCGCGCACGTGCGCCGCCAGCGCGCGCAGCACGTCCACCACGCCCTCGATCGGGTGCACCTGCGGGTATTGTAAATGAAGATTAGAACTCACAATAAGAACTCTTCTTCGGGACCAGCGCCGCATCTCTACCGTTGCTCGGGCCCGCAGTCGACGATGATCACTTCCGACCGGGAGGCCTGAATGGTCTACATGTTAAAATTTATAAAAAAAACTCACCATGAAGACGGGCTTGGCGTCGGGCGCGCCGGGAGCGGCGCTCTGCAGCTTCACCACCACCTGCTTGGGCACCAGCTCGCCCACCGCGAACTGCACCAGCTGGTCCCCCTCGCCCGCCGCCCCCGCGTCCCCCGCGTCCGGCGCGTCCGCCGCGTCCCCCGCGTCCGCCGCGCCGCCCGCCAGCGCGCGCAGCTTGGCGAACGTGAGTGCGCGGATCTCCTGCACGCCGAGCACCACGTCGTAGCCGCGCTCCAGCGTCTGCTTGATCTCGGCGCCCATCAGCGAGTCCATGCCCAGCTCGGCCAGGTTCGCGGACTCCGACACCTTGCTGGGGTCCTTCACGCCTGGAGGTAACCGAGAGTTAGGTTTACAACTTATTCCAATTACAAATGGCACGGTGAGGTGGAAGGGATGGGGCGGACGTACCGAGGATGTTGGCGACGGCGTGCAGCAGGTCCTGCTGCGGCGCGGCGGCGGCGCGGCGCTTGTCGGCCAGCACCATGGAGGCGGCCACGGCGTGCGGGCGCGCCAGCAGCGAGCCCAGCGCCTCCAGGCAGGACGCGATGCGCTGCGGCACGGTGCCGCCCACCACCGCCTCGTCGCCGCCCATCATGCTGACGATCATGCCCACGTCACCTGCGCACACCACACCCGATATTCATTACTCTTCCTCTGAAACTTTCTATCTACTGGCGCCGCAATACGGCACTAAATTATATTTTGGCGACCAATAAAACCTTCGTCGCAAGATTCGGTTTGAGTTTTATCATTAGGTGGCCGTCAATATCACCGCCTCATGTATATGCAATTTTTAGAATTATAAAATGTTTAAAGTGACCGAGTTTTAAACCAGCGAACTTCTCCAACTGTATCGGACATGGGCATTTCCAACATTCGCAGGTGTCTAACCCCGCGGCGGCGAAATTTTGCAACCCTTTCGTTTTGCCATAGCAACAGATAACATGCGCGGGGCAATACTGACCGATGGCGCCCCACTGCACGGCCAGGCCGGGCAGCCCGTCGGCCTGGCGCTGCTCCACGATGCGCTCCATGGCGGAATTGGCGAGCCCGTAGTTGCTCTGCCCCGGGTTCCCGCGCCCGCACGACACCGACGAGAACACCACGAAGTACTCCAGCTCGGGCGCCAGCTCGCGCGACGCCACGTCCAGCGCCTTCGTGCCTGCAACACGCCAACAACCGCTCAACAACAGCCGCAACCCACTAACTAGGTATACAATGATGGGCAATAGGGTACGGGGGGCGTACCGTCAATCTTGGGGCGGGCGACGGCGCGGAAGTCGTCGGGCGTGAGGTTCTCGAGGAAGGCGTCGCTCAGCACGGCGGCCAGGTTGAACACGCCGCCCACGGGCCCCAGCGCGGCCGCCTCGCGCAGCAGCGCGCGCGCGCCCGCCGCCGTCGTCGCGTCCGCCGTGGACACCGCCACGCGCACGCCCAGCGCGCGCCAGCGCCGCACGCACCACGCCTGCAATCACACGCACATTGTGTCAGACATTTGCCGCTAGCGCCGTGCGCTTCAGCTTTTGTCCATTGGCAGTTCAAGATTTGTCGTTTAATTTCTACATTTATTAAGTAGGCCATTATCTCGTCCTACACCAATATTCAGATCCATTCATTCGAAACGACGCTCGTAACGTTTTGATCCTTCGAGCCGGCCAGTAACGATTAGTTATCTAACGGTAGAGCGAGAGGGTGGGGGTACCTGGTAGCCGGTGCGCACGCCCGAGCGCGAGCTGAGCAGGAGGCGCGCGGCGCCGCGCACCACCAGCCACTGCGCCAGCTCCAGCCCGAACCCGCCCAGCCCGCCTGCCACCACAACAACACGCTAATGTTAATGTTCATACACACATTTTATTAACTATGTATTACGTTCAACAAAAACCTATTTGTTAACATCGCTTTATGAATACAATTATTTGAATGAATGTATCAATTCAATATTTAAAAAATCCGCTGACATAAAGAAGATTTGAATTTGATGCACCGAAGAGACGAGACGAGACGAGACGTTGTTAATATCAGTAACTTTTGTTTGACACTCCACGTAATTTATCTGATCTCGCCTCGCAACTCGCAGTGAAACGCCTTAGGACAATGAAACTTGATCAGCTATCACGTATCTCAATACAATAGCCGAAAGGGTGTCTCACCGACGAGCACGTAGGTCTTCTCGGGGTGGAAGTAGGTGCGGGGGATGGCGGACAGCAGGCGCGGCGCGGGGCGCGCGCCCGCCGCCTCCTCCTCGCACACCTTCAGCACCACCTTGCCGATGTGCTTGCCCGTCGCCATGTACCTGCACACGTCCGACGCGTTAGCCACTTCACCGACACCGCGAGTGCGGATAGCACGGATAGGGTGGGAGTAGGTAGGGAGGTTACCGGAAGGCCTGCTCGAGCTGCTGGTCGGAGAACACGGTGGTGGGCAGCGGGCGCACGGCGCCGGCCGCGATGCCGTCCGCCACGCAGCGCACGACGGCGGCGCGCTCGGGGCTGTCCGCGCCCGCGTCGAACAGCGCGTCCAGCAGGATGCCGTGGAACGTCGTGTTCTTCAGGAAGACCGCCATGCCCTGCACACATCGCGCCGCGTTACTCTACATCCCGAGTTCCATTACTCCTGTACTGTACGAAGTAGACTTTTCATTCGCAACTTAATTGTTATGGATTCCATCCTCTATTCGTAGGATCGCCCCTAAATGAAACGGGGCTTTCGTTAAAATAACAACATTAAAAACCAACCATTGCACCAATTTATAAAATATTATGGAAGGGAAAATGGAGTTCCATCAATTACGTGTGGTGTGGGAGTGAAAGGGTGAGACATGCAGGACTTGGCAAATTTCGTCGCAATTCTTGAGAAATACTTGCCTCACATCCTGCCCTACGTTTGACTTAATTGCCGAAGCTCTTCTAGCTCACTTTCAGTGACGCTGTAAAAACGACAAGAAGAACCAACAACTGTCCAATAAAAAGATGTTATAACGGCGGCGCGTCACTCACGAGAGGCGTGTTGTTGGAGAGGTCGAGCTTGCCGATCTCGAGGAAGCGGCCGCCGACGGCCAGGCAGCGCACGCTGGCCAGCAGCTTGTCGGCGGCCAGCGAGTTGAGCACCAGGTCCACGCCGCGGCCGCGCGTGCGCCGCAGCACCAGCTGCTCGAACGACGCGTCGCGCGAGTTGCCCACGTTCTCCGCCGGCAGCGCCGGGAACCGCGTGCGCAGGAACTCGCGCTGTGGACAAACGCTCCTTACTCATTGCCATTCATACGTGCCACTCTCCGGCTACCGGACACCGGCCAGGAACGATACTATTAAGGCTGAGAGCCGCAGAGTAGAAAGGGGACTTCTTAACTATCCCGTTATCACCGTATCTACCAATATACAGAACATTGGTAGATACGTTTCTGTTCTGTATATTGGTAGTAGAAATAAAGGCTTTTTAATTTTTTATTTTATTCATCATCGTATCACCGGCTGAAAATTTGGGATAAGTTTAAGAACTTATCCCAAATTTTCCCATACTTCGTTATAAAATGATCGTTTTATCTCCAATCGTGAACCCGCAAGTGTTAAAAATTTCCGGTGTGCTCCCGTGCCGCGGAGGCGGTTGTGTGGTACCTTGTCGGGCGTGCCCACGGTGGTGTAGACGGTGCAGCCGGCGTGCAGCGCGATGGCGATGGCGGCCTGCCCCACGCCGCCCGTGCCCGCGTGCACCAGCACGCTCTCGCCGCGCCGCATGCGCCCGCGCACCGCCAGCGCGTAGTACGCCGTCGCGTACGCCACCGGCACCGACGCCGCCTCCTCCAGCGACCTGCCATCACATTTCCGATCAGCCTAACGCGCCGCCATGGTGAGCGAGGAGTGGGAATAGGAGTGGGTAATTACCAGTTCTTCGGCACCTCCCAGATGAAGTCGGGGTCGACGAGCACGGAGCTGGCCAGCCCCTGCGCCGCCACCATGCCCATCACGCGCTTGCCGGCGGGGGAGCGCCCGCTGAACTCCAGGCCCAGGATGCACTCCTAGTACCAAAATTAGGTTATTATAGTGTTGTACTTGTATATTATGGCGCTTCTTTAAAGGGGGGTAAACATAATAAAAGCGGCCAGGGGTCGGCCGGACCCGGACACGGTTTCATATGTTAGAAATATAGGACAGTCCGACGGCACCCTTGAGATGCAGCCGCGTGAGTCCAATAACAGCAGCCACGAGGATAGAAGACCCGGAAGGACCGTTTATCGAAGTAGTTAAATATTGATAATATGTACCTGTCCGGCGAGCTTGCCGGGCAGCGCGTCGGGCGGCAGCTTGCCCGTCGCCAGCATGATGTCGCGGAAGTTGAGCGGCGCGTAGTACACGCGGCACAGCTCCGCGCCCGCGCCCGCGCCCGCCACCGCGCCCGCCACCGCGCCCGCCACCGCGCCCGCCACCGCGCCCGCCTCCGCCGCGTAGCGCAGCGGCGACTCGATCCAGCGCAGTGACGACAGGTCGCCGCGCGTCAGAGTGTTGACGTAGGCGTGCTCCACCTGCGGACATACACCAAAAATTCTATTGTTTCAAAACCCCACTAAATATGAATTTATGCGAAGGAGCGTGTGTTAGTTGGTTTTCCTACTTTAACGCGGCAAAGAGTACTTCCCACCTTGAGGGTAAAATTAAATAGTAATAGAAAAAAATAATTTTGGGGGTGGAGCAACGAACAAGCAAGTTAATAATACAAAAGAAACCACCTGGGACGGACGATGTGATTTAATAGATAGTAAATTTGGATATCGGATCGAAGGCGTACCTGGAGCTGCGCCTCCGAGGAGTCGGAGAGCAGCAGGTGGCGGTAGGAGCCCCACACGCCGGCGCGCAGCACGTTGACGGCCAGGTCCTTCGCCACCGTCTCCCGGTAGGCCGGCGCGTCGGGCGCGAAGGCGTCGCGCGCGCCCGGCAGGTGGTAGACCCGCAGCGCGCGCCCGCCCGCCTCGCCGCGCAGGCACGTGCCCAGCCCCAGCACGCCGGAGCTGGCCGAGCGCGACCACGCGTACACGCGCACGTCCTCGCTCTCGGCGCGCTTCATGGTGTCGCGCAGCGCGTCCACCCACGCGTACGCGTTGTCCTCGCCGACCTCGATCACGACGCGCGCGGCGGGCACGGCCACGCGCTTCCGCAGAACCACGTACTCGCAGCTCGACGCCACCTAAAGGTAGAGGTGGAAGTGAGTTTCCCAGTTACCTAAAGACAAGGGTAACTGTGTAACGTGTTCTCGGCGGAATGAAATGCCAAGTAGTACCTGTCGCGAGGCGACGTAGAGGCCGGCGGCGGCGACGGCGTCCGCGGCGGCGCGCTCCCGCAGCGCCCCGAGCGGCTCCTCCAGCAGCACGGCGCCGCCGGCCGCCAGCGCGCCCGCCAGCGCCGCCAGCGCGCGCGCGCCCAGCCGCGACGCTACGTCCGCGCCCAGCACCAGCTGGCACTCCGCCTCCCACGCGCCGCTCAGCGGGTCCTTGTTGCTCACCTGCAACGCCGGAACAATATACACACACTCACTGCATAATGTTACTAAATTAAATCTCTTTCTTTCTTTCTATTTCCCGTTGGGAATAAAGTTGTAAATCTAGTGCCGATTATTATTCGGTTCGGTCCCAGCTTCTTCCAAACCCAATGTGCCATCCATAACTTAAATATTAATGTAACCCGCAAACAAGCATGCAGTTAATAGACCAGAGTAGAAAATACTTGAGAAAAAAAAAAGTCTTAGCAGTATGGGGTTGGGCGGAAAATTTAGAATAAAATATATCTACTTAAGTAAATAAAATAAAAAAAAGAA
>DWMR01000432.1:0-12697 GCA_018245355.1 Dalla costala
TCAACCACTGGGCTATCACCGCTTCTGTCATTACTCTCCGCTCTATCAATAATTCAATACCATCTGTAAAATAATAAAATCTGTTACACACATTTGTGATTCGACGGCACACGCCTCGTGGTGTTTTTCAAAGAAATACACCAAATAAAAGAATGGACTATTAATGGTAAGATGAAAAGAGGGATAAGTAAAACCCACAAAAAAAAGCTCCGTGCGGATTTTTCATCCTGAATGTATTGTCAAGGGCGCCTTTGACCACAGGCCCGAACTCCGAAGTGGTTCTCAAAGCTTTGCTTCATCGGAAGACGAGAGATGGTTTTCATTTGATGTTTTCTTTCACCGTAAAAGCCAGTGACATACTGGCAATACGTACATTTTAATCATTAAAATTTGAATTGCTATATAGGAAGTGTATTATAATGTGTATGTATGTAGGTATTAATATGTATGTACCTATGCATCTTATGTTAACGGAGTAGTAGAATTCACTAGGACGTAGACATGAAGTCCACTAGTAAAGACCGCTGTGATAATTGGACCACTGGCCGTTAAGAAACTCCCTTGTCATTGGTTACAAAGTGACTTCGTTTACTAATGCTATAAATAAATAAATAAATAAACAAAAATAAATTAATAACTTAACTCCTGTTAATAAGGAACTCCATTTTGAACGACAAAGAATAAAAGTCTCGTTTAAATCTGTAAATATGATTCTCACGAAGCAATCACGTACCGGGTGTGTGTGTGACAAAGCGAAGTGCTAACTAGTGTTCGACTTCGTTCATGTTTTGATGAATTAGCACGTAACATGTTGGCTCACTAAAATCGTCTATTTGTTTATGAATAGGTAGGTACCAGGCTTCTCTTGCGAAAGCATCACGAAATAGGTACCTATCTACCTACTTGCTTTAGAGATTTTTTCTAGTCCAAGTCGTGTTTTGTTACGTTTTGTTAAAAAATCCTTAATCAATTTAATAGCCAACGAGACTGCTTACAGCAGCGTCCGCGTAAAATTCATATACTTACATAGGTACTTAGTACGCTTATCATAAGTAGGTAACTAGGTACCTATATCATAGTGTGAAAAAAAAGCATAAGGCTGTGCTTATTGCAGCCTTATGCTTTTTAATAACAATACCTACATAACTTTAATATTATGTACCTACACTCGATACTAAGAAAATGTGATACTTACCTTACATCAACTACCTACCTAGGTACTACCGTGGTTTTGAGTTTATTTCAACCTCTCCCTAAAAACCTAAAAATGTGCTAGTAAGTACCTACTACCTACACTAACACTACAATCATACACTAAACAAAGTTTGAGAAGTATCCCAAAGTCCCAACAACGGCCAACATCTCGGATTAAAACATCCCACACAATAGAATGATCTACTTAATACAGATCAAAAAAAAATTAAATCTGATAGGTAGGTAGGTACAATAAAGGAAATGTCAGGGCTAATAGAAACATCACTTCCCACTCCCACACTGTGCTGAGACGGCCGCGTCGGGAACACATCCTTCCACATTTTCACCTGGGCATTAAAATCTCATTCTTAAATCGAATCCGTTCATCGTTCATGTGAGAAATCCCGTCTGACGACGTCAAGCAAGATAGGTCTGCTACATCGTTATCCAACGTTCAAATAAATATTGAATTATTCATCGCCTGTTTTCTACCGACAGTTTTCTCTTTCGGAGTATTTCCAATCAGCAATGGATGAGGTATGTAACTGTTTTATCGTCAGGTTAGCTCACAGATGTCTAGACGCTACGCGGTGTCGGCAAAATAACTTCAGTCAGTCAGTCAGTCAGTTGAGTTGAGTTGAGTCAGTTCGGTGCGGAGAACCTATCGCGATAAACGTAGCTAGTGTTGTGACGGCGGGCAGTGAATAGCGACTCTTTTAAAAATAATTCAACGTGATTGTTAAATTAAGTGTGAAATTACTTTGTTGTGTTTGTGCTTTATAACGCGGTGTAGGTAAACGGAGCCATTGGAATTTATTGATCTAAAAAAATAAGGTGAGTTCATTCTGTTTACATCTGTCTTCTCTTAAAAGCACTTTTATTGTAGTTGGGCTAGGGTATTAGAGAATTGTTTACTGAAATTTCAAAACATGCAAATGCAATTTACAGTCGACAAGTTATTAACCACATAGATAAAAATGTTACTTTATTACCCTCTTTTTTTTAAATTAATCACAAAAAATTGTTTTCAAAATAACTTCATATTTCGAAAAAAATTACCTTTCTAATCACATTTTTTCAGTTACGTAGGGAGGTAGGTAAATAATAAATATACCAAATTTTGAAAAAATATTACTACCTATTCTAATCACATTTTTTCAGTTAAGTAGATAGGTGTATACTATACCATATACTAAACTATACTTAAGTGTTGTATTGATTTTTTAAATTTAATACCTAGATTCTGAACCGCAGTCGCAGTAGGTAAGTATAAGTTACGAAGTAATCTGTGGTGTAAGTATAAGCCGGTTAACTCTTGACAACCAAGTTAGATCGAAGTCCGAACTCGATGCCACCCGAAGGACGCGACGTGTTTTAACGCATTCCGCCGTGATTCATAATCACGACATTAAAACAATGCGGTTGCCGGTTGTCCCGTTAAAATCAGTAAATCTCAGAAATTAATTAACTTAACAAATCTATAACTCGGAATGGATAGTGCTCGATTTCGACAAATTACTTGATATTGTAAAATTATTCATGGACATGACACCTATCTACCCGGATCTGCGTTTCTGTTTATATTATGTAGCTAAACTAGTAGCTGTTTGTTAGTTGGTAGAAACTGATGCTTCACGCAGAATTAGCGCGAATAGACGGACCACAGACCTAGGTAATCGACCACTCACTTAAAATCGGGTAGAGAGTGGACCTAATGATGCATCTGATGGCATCGACTTTTAATATTTTCGTGCTAAAATAAGGCAAATTTTCTAGGTGGCGCTACTTACTAGCCGCTTCTTGAGACGGCCACAACTGAAACTGGGCCAGCTCTGTGGGGTAGGTACCTTGAATATCTGTGACAGTGTAATGTCTGCTAACCCCCTAGGTAAACTCCAGCTGTGGTTGCTGGGTAAATTGCAGCTGTAGATAGTCGTCACGTCGTCTAAACCTTCAAATTCTAAGAGGAGACCTCTAGGGGACTACGGTTTTAATGGTGAAGGCTGGATGGTTATGGTTTGATCTTTATGAGTGTAAGAACTACACGGACAAATCAGTAATTATAATTACACACACTTCTAAATTACAATGTATAAAAAAACTTAAATGGATATTCGCAAATTCGTATACCTACCTACACCGATATCGTAGGATCTAACCAAGACTTAACCCGAGTTGTAACAAGATTTTACCATTGTATGTTTGGATCATTGAGTACATCTCAATGAGATGAGAGGTAAAGAAGTTTCCGTCAGATATTTATAAGTTCTTACCTCACTTTTAGCTAGTTTGCGTAAGTACTGGATTTACTGGAATACACGTTTCGAGGTAAAAGAGTTAGGAGCTATTAGACTACATTATGTGGCTTCTATCTGAGAAATTTGTATTTTGCTTGTTTGCCTTGACCAAACTCGTACTGGGGGCACGGCCGTGTCAACGTAAGTTATGTAACTTTAGTATACATTCGTATACCTAGAAGGTACCACCCTACCTGTTTAAAGAAAGAATAATATTATGTTGCCTTTTTCTTACACATCTTTCTGTAATTATTTCCTACTAACATGATTATAGGCTCTCTGGTTAGATTGCGCACAGCTCCGCCCGCGTAAAATTAGTTTTCCTGTACAAACTTTGATTCCATCGTCTTTAATCGTTCCGTGTTCAACCCTATGTCCTGGCAATCCCCGCAATTCAATTTCATTAGAATCCGCGTTTTGCCGCTTCGCGTTTTGCATTTTGGCGTAATTATTAGGAGGATATACCTATAAGTAATAATTTGAAAACAATGTTATGAAAAATCTAGTATGTCTGGTATGACTGGTTTGTCGGCGTCCATCGAGACGACAAAAACGGAGCACCTATTTCTCGCTTCAAACATGGGGAAAACATGGTGAGAAACCTGCCTGTTACCTCCCAAAGGTGTGTGAACCCTTCTCATGCTGACCTTCGATGACGCCACTACCTTTTCCAAGGATGACCAATACTGTTGTCAATTGTATTGACTTATCATACTCGTAGTAGGTAACATGGTTGCGAGAATATTTCATTAATGTTATCAAATTAGATTTACAGGCTGCGTCTGTAGTCAAGTGGATTGACAACGTAGCCCTCGCTCATTTACACCTAACCTGTTTCATGTCGGTCAAAGATATATTGCTACTTCTTAAGATTCTTCAGATTAAATTTTAAACTATTAGATACATGTTATGGGTGTGAAATATCATAGTAACTTCATCGGTATTTTATCTCAAGAATGGGCGAGCTTATTCCAATAAGATTACCATCTCGCAAGTACCTAGCTCTTAAATAAGAAAAATGCTACTGAGAGAAAGACGAAGGACGGACGGACAAAAAGACGGCCATAAACTCCTCTAGTTAGTCATAAGTTAAAAATTTACTTCTCATGTAAGTACGTAACATTCACAACAACATTTTTCGTACCGGGATGAAAAAGTAGTTTCTTCGCAGCGGAAATGTGTGCGACTTCAATTTTCTCGGCTTTAGGTTTTCTATCCATCCATCAGCCTTGAAAAGTCCACTGCTGGACATAGGCTACTTCTATTCGCGCCACTCCAGTCGGTCCTGTGCCCTCTGAATCCAGCAGTTTCTCGCGGTTTTTTTCGGGTCGTGAGTCCACTAGGTCGGAGGGCGAACTGTACTCCTTTTTCCGAGTCGTGATCTCCATTCGAGGACCTTTATTCCCCATCTGTTACCTGTCCTTCGAACGACGTGGCGAGCCCATTGCCACGTCAGCTGACTTCAGGGTCATGGAATTTCGAATACAGGCATTTTTGCTTTGCGCAACCCAAGAAAACAGCTATAGAATCGCAACTACATAATCCGACCTTGCATAGCCGTCGATGATTCTGTCACGCGCCGTCTTACATTATAATTTTCATGTGCGTAGATATTTTTAGTATGCTACCCGTAAAAATCCGTCAGCTTTATACTCTTAGCCATCTGTCACCGAGTTTATTGATACTTTTCTGAAGGTCGAATCGAATGTTTCCCTTAATTGTATTCAAAATTCGCATCATTTTCTGGTTACCCGACTGTGTGAGAAGTAGGGTTATTTTTATGAAGGCAAAGTTTGTCTCGTGTGTATATCCGTCCATACGTCCCCGCGAGTTCTAATGTGTGACTTATGTAAGCGAAAATAAAATAAATTGTAAAAAGCTGGCTTAAGGTGGTGGCAGCGGTAATTTTATCCCATAAATTGATACAGACGTCATCGTAATTTGATGTGCGATCTTTCCCTGGCTTGTGGCGATCACAACGTGCAATAAGAAATAAGCGGATCTAATCGCTTTTGATTAATGTTATACACATAACGTTGGATTATGTAGTGTTAGTGTATGTGGAAAAACAAGTGAAAATACAAGAGAGAGAGTGATTAAGAAATTGCGTTGGCGTATTGTTACAATGTGACTAAATTAATCCACTAAACATTAATTTTTCATACCACTGCGCACTAAAAACTATTGAAAATGCGTACGGCACGGTGCGGTGCACAGGTGCACAGCACTAGGGCGTTATTGATAAGTATAATATCGTAGATATGGCCGCATTAGCCGAGACAGCCACGAGCGTGAGTCTACCGGAGCTCATATAAGTTCAAGTAACAGTTTTTTCTGGCGGATCCCGTAAATGAAGTAATAAAAGAATTTCAGCAGTTCAATTTAACCAGAGCTCTTACGGCTGGTCCACACGGTGCGTTGAGTGTTGTAGCTAGATTGCTCCACCACAAATATTTCCTTCCCTGACACATTAATTCCTCTCATATCATAGCTATCTCATAGCTATCTACACTGTTCAGCAATGGCATAGGCTATATTTTTGAACTCAGGTCCATAGGGTCGCTGCTCCCCAACAGCGCAGCTCCCCCTGCGGGCTTATTATTATTATTAAGTGGAGTTGGATATGTAGTTTAGCAGTGAGAGTCTATGAGAGCAAATTAAATAAAATTTAGTAGATATGGATAACTATGTTACCTAGATATATATCCGCACCCGGAAGGATATGACACATATTCCAATTTATAATCGGAGTTACTTAGCTCAAGCCTAAATTGAACGCCGGAGCGGCGCGGGCGCCGCAATGCATCGTGAGGACCGGCACTTACGGGTGAAATAAGTTTTGCAAGACTAATAAAAACACAAAATTACCCCTATGGTTCATATGAATCTTCCTCGATAGCTCTTGCGTGGTCTCAAAGGTATTGATGCCAGGGTATTAACACACAGGGCGTCCCAACTTTGTTCAAGAACTGGCATTGCAATGTGACCCTTGGGTTTTGCAAATATTTGTCCCCGTCCATGACTTGAATTTTAGAGTAATTATTCTAAAGTTAAAACAACCTAAAATGTGCGCGCACATTTATTTTTCTGAGGATTTCCGGCCCCTTTTACCAAATAATCTGTTCAGTCTCTTAACTCGCTTTTCCCATCGTTCACTTCATTAAGTTTAACAGGTGGCTAGGTAACTCCGAGACAATGATTAATTACAGTTCGCGAGTTTTCAGTATTTCCATTTAGCTTCTTACTGGAGAAATTAGTTTTGCAAGTCAAATAAGAACTAATAAGGGTACATATGACCTATATAGCACATTACTTTGTTTTATCAGAAATACCTCACTCGCCGAGCAGGTTTAATAGCCTCTAAGGGTTAGTGGCTATTAATAGGCTGCGGTATTACTCACCTGCTTTATTTTCGAGTAATTAAAATTGCTATTTCTGATAAATTTACTTATTTCCGGAAAGATAATAAAGTTGGAGCATAGGAAATTTTGTTTCGAAATAACCGACGCTAATTTTTTGTTTTATAAATCTAATAAAAAAAATCTTGACTGTCTATTAGCTTGAATGTAAGAGAGTGATAAATAATTAAATACCTAAAATATTAGACATTCAATTAAATAATGATTCAACTAAATTACAAAAACTCATTATGTTATGCTGCCCTGAAAGGCAGTCACATCAAGGCAGCAGAACTTACTGTGGGTTAACCATGGGTGATATTTTATTTAAATTATTTTAAATGGCTTCAATCGATGGTCACCTAACAACACGTCAGATGGGTTCGAACGAGGGCTGCTCCTGTGTAAGTATGACCAAGCCGTCTAAGCTTTTCAGACCGATAAAAATCAATTGCTTCACAGCTCTATGGATGTTACCATTATACCGCCTTGGGCCACCCGTGTACAGGCTCTGCCGAGTAAATATTGTATGACTTTTCTACAACAAAGAACGTCTTAGAATTGAACTTACGATGACGCGGTATTAATTTAAGTGCACCTACCAGTATGTCGATGGTACAATAATGAATGTAATTATTCCTTTTAAGATCCCCTCGTACTTGTGTACCCAGCTGGCGAAGCAAGTGTTGAAATGTTTGCCTACTTCAGTAGGTACATTATGGAATGGCTGCCTGCATTGAGGGTATCCAAATTTTTACCGACCATAACTTTCAGTATAATCCTGACATCAATAGTACTAAGCCGCAATTTCTTTCAAATTCGTAAATTACCTACCTACTCGTATGCACATGTAAATTAAAGAAGGAACTTTCATTCATTTGAGGTTCTTCAAAAGAAGCGCATAAAGAGCTCTACTTCAGGACTGTTCCTGAAGTAGAGTAACGCAATAATGAAACAAAATTTAATTTACATGTCTATCCTCCCGTAACCCGATTTTCCCGATCCGAGTACTTGACACAATAATAATGTCAAAGAAAATAATGTAATAAATAACTCATCTAGTTTCCAATTTTTTTTTTCAGAACTTTGCTATTCATCGTTCTCATTTTAATATTCAGAACATTATCGAGTACTTACCTACAATGTCAAGAGTAATCTTTAGACTCAGGAGATTGTGTTGATAAACTAAGTATTTTATGTATTATTTTATTTCGCGTACTTTGGTATAATTGAAGAATGGTAAGTATACCAAACTAAGACACGAATAGTGTTTATGGGCTTTATCGGGCACTCACAATGAAGACATAACAAGTTACGAATCTTCATTTACAAGATAAGTAATAGATAATTTTAAGTTACCTTTAAAATAAACAAGGTTATTGAGCTTTGAGAGTTGTCAGTACAATGAGGATACGTGCACTGAACTGTGCTGGTTCATTCATTTCGCATTAGTTCCAAGTCGTGAGCTTAGGATTAACAACTAACTACTCTATCCTAGTACTGATGATCAGTATATAATACCTACTCTTTATTGTTGAATACAAATAACTATCTTTGTAGAAGCTACGGATTACTTAAGTTATTACGTACATAAGCTAAGCGTCCATTAAAGACGGACATCGCCGGCCCCGGCTGGTTGACATTTAACCTTAAGACTGTAATCACAACGATAGATAATTGAGCCTATTTAGTTAAAGAGATAATTAAGTAATGCTCGTCCATGTAGTTAACGTTGACTTGATTAACCACAAACTGACCCCTATATGACGGAAATAGAAAAGCTTTTTTCGGCTGAATATCTGAAGTGCTTGTGTGACAGTACCTAGTTGTCATTCTGTCGAAACCCTACGCAGAAATAAAATTACACAATTAATGTTATATAAGGTTTACGTGTTTATAATGATATACCTACAATTAAACCAGTTAGCTTTGCTTACAAAGGTGATAAATTAATAATTAATTTAACTTTCCGTCTCAGAGCTCCGCTTTGCAGGCTCTGCAGCGTTATCGTGTTTGTGCAGGTGCTATTAAAGAAGGCCCAACCCAAACGTTGTCGTTAAAATTGAAAAAGCAAAATTGAATAGTTTAGTCAGTTTAGTGATAAAGTGGAGTTTGCAATATGCATATACCTAGATGATGATAATGTAGAGCATACGTCGGACATTGCTAAATTCGAAATGGCTTCAGATACAGTACATAGGTAATATAGATTGACTTCGACTCTAGTGCAATGACGTATTTAATTAACTCTAGTGTGTGATTTTCAGCGAAAACCTGCACTTTGTAAAGAGAACAAGGCACATAGGTACCCACTTAAAGTCAGTTTCATTAGTTACCTACTACCTAATTAAACTATTGCGGCCTACTTAAAGTCAGGTTCATTAGGTACCTACTACCTAATTAAACTATTGCGGTTACTAAGTCTAAAATTCTAGCACCTACCTACGTATTGGTAGTTCAACCAGAGTAAGAAGGTATACATATTCGTATCTTAATAAGGCGAACTGTTAGATAAGTGGAAACTGTAATAGATAATGATGTAACGTAGGTAGGTACCTATTAAATTGCGTCATTTCATTATTTCATTTGAATTATTTCACATGCGTCCGTGTATGTGATGACGAGATTGACTAGCAAACATTACTGCGATGTCACCGAAGAAAGGAACCGAGGACATCCATCCATCTAGAGTTTTATTGTTAATTAAGAATAGGGGCACAGGTCCATGCCCAATAGCTACTACAATCTGTTTGTGTATTATCTCCACCCTGTGCGAATTAACCGGCATATGAATTTTATGATGGTATGTGGTCACTGTCGGCTATGGACACGTGTATTAACCGTGAAGGCGCTAATTCCTCATCGGCCCTAAAGAAGAAGAACATTATGTCATGGTCATTTACAGTTGACTAAAAGAATCACAGCTCCTGTGGGAGCATATTTGGTACCTCCAGAAAACATACTTTTATCATTAGGTGCGTCTTACGACCTCCCGTGAAGAGGGTCAACACACGGAAAGCCGCGTGCAAGGAACCCATGTTATACATATTCATCATGGCGCCTGGGTTCAGGAATTTCCATCTTTCCCTATTTACACTCATTACACTTTGAGCTCTTTCATTCTATTACGCGCCGCAAAGTTTCACAATCTCGGAGACAAAGCATCTAGTGAATACTTAATGTTTTTGTTTTAAATGTCAATTTTCTCGGAGCCCAAAAGTTGCTTGCTAAACAAAACTTAACGGTGTCATGAATATGCAACTCAAAATCTTGAATGTGACTAAATACCAGCTTTAACTACGCTTACATATTGACGGCAATACAAGAAACAAAATACGTTGTAAATGCTTTGTCAGTAATTTAAACAATGTCGATTTCACATTTATTATAATAATTTATCTGTAACCAATATTTGTATTGTCTGAGTTTGTTTTCTGCGAACCATATTACCTCGATAATATTACAGGCGACTCAGGCATTAAAGGCGACAACATCGTTTTTCTATCATCGTTATGTTTTGTTAATATTTTCAGTGTTTGATACACACCTTTTAGGTATGGAGGAGTTATTAACAGTGAAAAAAACCCATTGGATATCTTTCTAGGATAGTTGCTTCTGAGTGTGCACTACTTCTCTTAGTAACTGAGCATTGTACGAGAGGACCGCATTTTGTCTCCATCTGTCATAAACTCTTTGCTGCGAGCGATTGCGTACATCCTTACAAAGATTTTTAAAAGGGTACACACATGGCTTACCTACTTGCAAAAGAACGAAGATAAAAGACCATAAAAGACATACAACAGACATTTTCTAAATCTCACTTCATATTGCACACGTTTAGCGTATAAGCGCGTCTATGACATTGGTCTATGTGAATAATGTGAACCGTTGCAACTATTTAATGCTTTTTCCCGACATCTTTGTCTGCATGACTTTATTTCTGTGATTCTTTTTGTTATAGAGTATTTGTGCCTACTTTTTTCCTAAGCAAACAGCTTAGTTCTTAGTTTGTTTGTAAAACTTCCTCACAGTTAAAGCTGACAATGTCTATTTTGGATCTTCTAAATATAATTACTAATTTCAGGGCTAATAAACTGGGAGTTTAATGATGTTTCGCACGTCATAAAATGAGTATCGTAAAAACTGGCATCCGAGAGTCAATTTGGTCGAGCTGTAAACGCTTTATGGTCATTGATCTCTTTCGTTTCTGTGCTGTAATCTATGTTTAAAAAAAACTATTGAGGACTTTTTTTAGAATTACGTATAAAACTGTTGAATTGAAGCGGCGGGAAACCGCTGGCATAGGACCGGGCGGAGTGACGCCGATTCGGCGAATTATGTCCAGGAGTGAACTTTTAAAAGCTGATGGCTTTGACGATTTAAATGTCCAGGTGGAATGTTCGAAACAAAAGAATGCCTAGTTCCGCACAGATACATGCGTGTCACTGATGTAGGGAAAATTAACCAGCTTACCTAATGTGGATCTACAAATTTTAACTTGAAATATTTAGAAAGGGAGGGGAAGCCCGATTTTTCAGAGACGTGCTTTAAAGCAGGGCATTCTACCTTTACGGCCTCTAAATGCGCTGACTATATGCGTCAGCACGTTTAATTAAAGAAGCGATCTTAGCCTTCATAAGCAGGGGGAAAGTATTTTCCACGACTATTTAAAACATCTAGTAGAAGCATAAGCGTATAATGAACGCCTTTTTCAATGAATCTAATTATGATTAGAGTAATAAATATAAGTTAGTTAATATAAATATTTAAAAAAAACGGGTGCGTGTATCTGGTGGCGCAAGAAGTGAAACTTACGTAGGTATGTTGGTCGTCATCTCTGGGTCTATATTTCCCGCTGTCTTCTTCAGTTCGTTAGTCCACCTGCTCGCTTTTCTGAATCGTGACCTCCATAATGGTCACGAATTTAATCTACACAACTGACTACTCGTCAGACTTGGTTAAGTGCCGCCTAATTAAATAAACCAATTACGACCGCGGAAGACGAGCACGTTTATTGTGATGAGAACTATATTTTGCTTCTAAGATATCTTTTGATATTAAGTTGGAAGGCTTTGTTTTTGCCAAGACGTACCTACTTAGCTGCTTATGTGTGAATTTGTGTAGTACATGATATAACGTTACGCAATTCAGAGGTGTTATTTTTACGCAGAATGGAAGGTGACAGAACAAAATTTATTTTCATGTGACTCTTCTTCAAAAAGACGAAATTACCTATATAATGTTAAGAGGTTTTTCAGTTTAGAAGAAGAAGAAGAAAGATGCGAGTAATCCGCGTTCTAAATATTTCAGAAAAGGACGTATTTTTATTAACTTGGCTTGATGTGATGTAATTGTTATTAAAAACCGTTCTCTGTTTTCATCATCTCACTTCACAAGCCTTGACGTAATTTTTCCAGCAGCTTTAAATAAATGATGAAAAACTCATAATCCAACTCCGAAAGTAGGTCTCTCATCTAATAATTATCCTCAAGTTTAATCCTGCCGAATTGCGAAACCGCCAAGTGTCCTTCAAATTATTGAAGGATAAGGATAGAAGTGCGGTACTCATATCCAGTGGGTGCTGAGGGTAGCCCCATTTGTTGATTATATTATTAATTCTGTGATTACAGAGTTATTGACCAAATTGTATTATTTGGACGTGTAGAGAAGTGGAGTGAAATACTTGAATGGAGGCAAGGATTAACGTGATTTCGCATTTTTTACAAGTTACTGAATCTGTCGTAGGCTAGTGTAGTGTTCCAAAGGCAACAACATCAACGAAAGCATTAAGGTATTTACCTATGTACA
>DWMR01000433.1:0-12686 GCA_018245355.1 Dalla costala
AGGTGCATGTGTTAACATTGTAACAATGTACATTATTATAGTGTGACATGTGTATTGCAATATTAATAAGAAATAAAAGAAATAATAGAATCCATACTAATATAATAACTGTGCAACTAACTGTCTGTCTGACTGTTACGCTTTCACGGACAAAGCGCTGGGTCGATTGTAATGAACTTTGATATGAAGATAGTTTTACATAGGCTACTTTTTTTTATAAAAATCATACCTTAAGAGGGTTGAAAAAAATAAATGAAAAATAAATAATTGATGAAAGTATGTATGAAAAAAAATAATTTTACGCGAGCGGAGCCGCGGGCAAAGCCAGTCTTCTATAAATAAAGGGTGTTAATACTAACTGGGCTAAAATTATATAAGTATGCTATATCAAGTTATAGGTATAGCAATGGTATTTTGTTAACAAAAAGGAAAGTTACATACTTTGACTGCAGTTTCGGTTTCATTGGAATTCATTTCCAAATGACGAGCCATTTGATACATGGACGAAGAATTCTTCATACACAACTTCTCTGCTTCATCCATTCTGTCCATGTGACACAATATTCTTGTTTGTTCCCCGAAGTCGTTGGCGCGATTATATGCTTCCAAAGCTCCATCTAGATCTCCGATACTCTCAAGATAATGCCCCCACCACATGATGAGACTCTCATTGTTCGATGTCGCTACGTATTGCGCCAACATTGGAGCTTGGCCTTGCGATATTAGCATCCTAGGGACGTGAGGAACTAATGTGCCAGCGGATTCGAACAATTTCAATGCAGCCACGCTTTCGCCGTTAGCCCACAGAAGTTTGGCGAGTTTATGTTGGGCACTTTTTACAAGAAGGACATTCTCACCTTCATTGTTACCATTAATAATCTCCCGTAAGCCACCTTCTTTACCAGACAGCAGACGCGTAATTAAATCGGGTCTATTCGCTTCTTTGAATAATTTCTCGGCATCTTCAAGCATGCCTAGATTAACTGCGAGAACGCCCACTTTGCAAGTGTCGTTCATACTATCATCGTTCATTACTTTGCGCATCATAAGTGCCCCCTTTATATGGCCCATTTTCCCCAAACACACTGCCCCCACATCAGCACGTTTACTAGAAACACAAATTTTAGCTAGGCTGTTCCAAATTATAGAATTCTTGTTGCCCACTAAGTTAGTGCCCGCTATCACAGCTTTTTCTAAATGCCCTGTAGTCATGTAATACAGAAAGTTCAAAACTTGTCGAAGGCGGGTCATATCGCAATCTATATTGTCTTCGAATTCTTGAATCAGCAGTTTCTTTATATTTTGTTGGGATAAAATAACGACATAAGGAGTAAACAATGAGCAGAGCATAAAAGTTGATGTAAAATAATCTTCTGTGGATGAACACCAATTTATATATTCATAAAGTTTGCTTTCATAGCAGAACAGTAAGTGAATGCGGTCAAAATCCGCTGAACGCATATGAACTGCTACTAGTCTTGGGTCATTAGTGTCCCATAGAATAGCGATGGGCACACTTTGGTATGGCGGCGAATTCTTATCAGACAGCAAGGTATTTGTGATGATATCATTAGCTACGTCCCACAAGTAAAGTCTAGGATCGGGTGCCAGACCGGCATTAGCTATACTTAAACATATGTAAAGCCCTGTACAATTTACCGATGCTCTCATTACTTCTCCAAAATCTTCAAACATTTGGTAGCAATTTTTTGGTGGGTATGGCATTTTGAGGCCTTTCTTAGTTATTTCAACCAATTTGAGTGTACCATCGATTGTTGCAACTACCACGTATTTATTAGTGTTGGTTATGACGATGGGTTCACCCTCACCCTCAATGCCCGGCAGAATTCCCAACTTGCTGCCAGTTACTGTATAACATTCTATGTGCGGGTCGCATATTCCCACCAAGATATCGCCATATATTAAAAGAACATCGGTTTTCCAGGAAAAGGTGCGCAGGAGAGAGAATTTCCCGTTATTTCCCTTACTAAGCATCCAGATCTATAAAGAAAAATATCTGTTATGACAGGATTTTACGAATTGCACTCATAAGGGTGTGAAATGAGTTTGTTGTATGGAGAAAGCAAATTTTACGTCAGTGAAGCAGCTGGGAACAGCTACCTATGTCCTTCACCCTGCGACCTTATAACTCTAACACCCTACTAGAGGTGAGACTTCCGTAACTTATTGTAACTATTATCATTTATTATCAAACTTACTTCGACTTCTTTGCCGTCTCCTAAAGCTGCATAGTTATCTTTGAAGGCAAAGCATTTAATGGTTTTTGATGTGCTTATATTAGATGCAATATTGTCTTTACTTGTTACAGCTAGTTCACATGCTGATTTCTGAACCATATATAAGCTGGATGAGTATCCCCAACAAACTTGATGTTCCCGAAGAACAAAAGCATTTGTTATACAATTCACATGCAGAAGTGGGTTCATCAGCCCTTCAGACCCCCAGCTCACTTCTTTCACTGTGCCCTTAACAGAGGTTCTGCTTATTAATTTCCAATTATTTCTATGGTCACGCCTCCAAAGATATAAATTTCCTTGAGCTGTTCCACTACACAGTGTATCACTCAAATTACAATAGCTGATGCTTGTAAAAGTATCCCCTTGAACAATCTCTTCATTTTCATTTGGTAATACGTCATTATCACCGGTCTCACTGTCCCAGACTCTAATTATATTGTCCCCAGTAATAACTGCTACACAAGAATTGCCGGCGTGGACAATGCACTGACCATTTGTTGTAGTCATTCTTACATGGGTGTCTGTTGTTAGGGAACCATCATCTGATATGGCAAATCTCGACAAACTTAAAGCCCCTCCAGACTCCCATGCTACCAGTAGATAAATATTGTTGATAATACCCATGAAGACTACTACCCCTAGGGCATTAAGGACTTCCGAACAAGCTCCACCGTGATCAATATACAATATTACTCCATTATCTTGAGAGGCATAACATGCATGGTTATCAGGTTGTAGGCTTTCTCTCATTCTGGCTGTTGTCCGAGGCCGCCACGCCGCCAGGGCATCAAGAGCATTCTCATCTCCTGCAACTGCTGCTCGAGCTAAACCTCTAATGGATGTCTCGCTACTAGGATGTGGTGAGCAGAATTTTACATGTGTAATCACATCATTAAGTTGATGGTGAAATGCTGTCAATGGTGCACCCGTGCCCGACTGCCAGCCAGATACAGAACCTGCAGCATCAGTAGCAATCAATCTACTACCTCCTACGCTGAAATTAATTGTTGTCAATGCAGCATTGTGAGGTGCTTCTAATCGAGCCCAGGAGTACTCCAACCAGATGTAAAGTTCTCCACCATCCCAACCAACAACTAGAAACTTGCGTGTTGGATGCCATGCTAGGGCAGTTACCTGGTTTGCCAACAGAATAGGCCAATCACAGCCTTCCAATGCAAGGCCCTAAAAGAAATTATAATTAATTATCATCATAGCTGAGCTTTATTAAAAATGTAATCAGAGTAATGTAAAAAATGCAAGTTCCATGCATTAAAATGGTCTAAAGTGAACAAAGTCGTCCACTAACATTTGTGACCCGCCCCAAATAATGTTAGTGTAATATGACGGTCCAAATAGACTGACCAACTGGGTCGTCTTTTGTCCTCTTGTATAAGCGTGACAGGCAATTTTCAGGCAAGGTTGCCTGGAAGAGATCGCTTCCTTAGCGATAAGGCCGCCTTTTGTATACCTACTTTTGTTTTTTGTGTATTTTGTGTTAAGTTCTGCTTGATGTATTTTCTATTTATTTTCTATTATATTCGAACTGAAACGAAAATTGCATACATATTTTCTGGAGGCCATAACGTAGTGTAAGAGAAGTTATAGGTATAGCCTAGAATAAAATAGAATAGATAGGTAGTTGGTTATTGGCCAACCCGGGAATCGACAGTTCTATGTCCGTCCAGAGGTTTCACAGAGACATGAGAGAAAGGGCCAGCTTATTTAATCAAAACATCTCGTTTCGACATTTCCAAAACGTTATGTCTCTGACAAAGCTCTATTTGTCGTTCCTCGTCCATTGTTCAAGGCATTGTTTCCCCGTCACAGTCCTCGCTGCCTTATAGGGACTGTGAGCATAAAAATATTAATCACACATTCGTAATGTAGGAACGGCGTCCGACATAAATCGGGGCTATCACACCATCGCGGGATCGCGTTACGACATTGTGTTTGATATCGATGCCCCGAGACAGAGTGATCCAGTACAACGAACATGTCACCCGATCACATAAATTGTGTGACATATAGTCCGAGTTCTGACATTCCGACCAACTCCAAGATGCATTCCATGCAACCTTATGTAAACGCAATTAAAGTCCCTTTTCCCAGGCTCAGCTACGGTTTGAAGATCTCAGCCTTGCCTCGTATTAATGACGATACGTTCTTCTTTAATTCATCGGAAATATTCTCAAATATGTCGCCACGTTGGATTCTTGGTGCTTTACTCACCGATTGCCAGAAGTCGTTTGAATGGTAATTACTACTTCGGTGAGCTGTTTGTTTTACATAATTTAATCGGATAGTAAGCTGATTGATGTTTCTGAAATAATTGAAACCTAACTTTCACTTTAGGACTTAGCACTTGTCACTGTGTGTATCTTCACATAGTAGAGGGACCATACATAGGAAATCGGCAGAGTTAATTCCTTTTTAATATAAAATAATGTTTGAAAATTCTAGGACAGGCCCTACGTAAAACTATACATAGTGTAATAGTAACCTATAGTGGCAGCTATTATGAGTTAACCAATATTGTAGCTAGCCCAGTTATGAATGCAGAATATTTTTCAATGAAAATACCGAACAGCTCAGATTCACATGCTTTATGTAGGTAGCTATGTAATGTATTAAATACCAGCTACGTCAGTGTTTGAGCACGAACTATGTCGGGTTCCGTAATCAGTAGGTAGGTAGGTATCTATTTTATTTAAACTAGGAATGGGTATGTATGTATGTATGTAGATTTGTATATTACGTATTTGTTTGTGTGTATGTTTTCTCTATGTTTTTACGCCTATCGAGACTGCTCAGCATCACCATGGGTTGACTGGTAGAGCATGCCATTAGGCATTAAGTCCGCTCATTGTAATCCCTAGTTAAGGCTTGCAATAAAGAGTAAATAAATAAAATACCACTGTCACGGCCAAAGAGTTTCCATTAATCTTTGAGGTCAGTCAACGTATCTGTGACCAACTTAGAAATTGAACGGTCGTACCCTCAGGGGTCGGTAATGTTTTGAGCATTCGGTTCGGGTCAATTGTAAACGGTAGATAGGTACCTACCGCTTAGCAACATCAAACGCTATCTATCGGTGTCAGATAGATGACGTGATCGCTAGTGGCAAAAATGTCATGAGAACTCCACAGAAGCATTGGATTAAGATTAAGCTTGTTATTATGACAACATTCGATTACCTATATAGAGGCTTTGGGCTTAACCACTATTTCCTCTCTTCTCCAATTTTGCCTTGTATCAGAGAGGAGTACGCACCAGGTGAGGCCTAGTGCGTACTCCACTCTGTGGTGGGATAGAGAGTGAGAGAGACGTGCGTTTTCACTTCGCAATTTTCAGATTGATCGAAAAAAAAAAATCCTTGTCAAGAAATTACAATAGTAAGTAGGTACCTAGTTAGCAGTCAGGTGTGACTTGGAGTATGCACCTAATCTGTTTGCAACTTCCAACTAATATCGAGCTAAACTAGGTTCAAATTACGATAATTACAATCTACCTAGTTTAATGCTATGTAAGAGCGAAAACCACAGTAGCGATTGCTTTCTAAGTCGCCCACTGACGTGTGACTAGAACCAATTTAGAACAGAAATGTACACAGAGTAATTCCCAATCATCTCGTACCTACCTAGGTTGGTATATCTACTGCCAAAGCCACAAGTAAACTACAATACTGTAAACCAACAGAACAAATTAGGAATTATCATAGGTAGGTAGGTAGGACTTCAGGGCAGAAACTTACAAGCTATGCCCATTGAAGTAAATATTTACTTCAATGGCTAAGTCATGTTTTTCTTCGATTTCAATAAACAATAGGTACCTACACAGACCAACCTATATTATATGGTCTAAGGGTACCTACAAGTATTTTTAGTTGTTGACAACACAGACCACATAAGTTGGTCTGAGGTTGACAACACCAGTTTCCAGTAGGTAGGTACCTACCTACTATGTTTGATTGAATATAATTCTATTTTATTATTCTTTGCGTTCTATCAGTAATTTCGTACTTTGTCACATAATATGTCTATAGGCGCTAGTAGTTGGTGGGAGTTCATGCTTGTTTGCTATTCTCACAATATAAAAAAGTAATGGCTACAACCTACGTAGGCCTGGAGCATACGCCACCACGCTGTAGCAGTACCTACGGAATGGTAGAGGCACTTACCAACTGTAACTCCCTCGACCAATCCATACACAGCTTGTTATTCGTAAGTACCTACATTAAAATTTAGGAATTTAGTTGCCCTTACTTCCCGTAAGATAAAATACCAATCCATAGGATTTTAATCATAATAATTTTAACTAAAATTTACCTACGCGTTATTAATTATGTCGCTGCAAATTCAAGAATTTCAAAGATCAACGTTTTTTTCTACAGGTTTAGTAAAACTCTTAGTATGAAAACCCAAACAAAAGAGATTTTTACTAGAATGAATTAAAAATTTAACGAAAGCTGTCCTAGCCCTGTGGGACTGCATGCCTGTTCCCTATTCTCATCACATAAATCACATTTAGTAACAGGTACAAATAAAAATCCAATTACATTAAAATAAAAAGAGTCCGTTTATTTAAAGATAAGTAGGTAGGTACCGGTTTGTAATCTCAATAAATTCAAATTTCTTAATTTCATTCAAGAAAATCATTGCAAATCAACATGCTCGAGATCATTTTATTTATATCCAACGAAAAAAATCGCTACTTTTCAAAGCCAATACCCGTTAAACGTGGGTAAATATTGAATGTGCATTCCCTGTTCTTGTTTTCTAAACACACGGTGCCAATTACGCGTTATGTTCACACACAGATGCATGCTAAAATTCCATTGCGATTTACAAATTAAGCACAAAGTTAAATTGAATCTACAATTGTTGCTGGCCACAAATTCAGACTTCCACAGCTACCAGGAAAAGTACCTAACTAAAAGTTACTAAACTATTCCATATATAACAAAACGTTACTTTTTAATGTAGGTATTTTTACATCTAGAGTACTTCTCTAGATGTAAAAATACACGCGGCTTATCTTGTGAATCAGTTACGATTGACACTCACTGCGCGAGCATAAGCGCTTTAATAAGGAAAAAACTCGCCTTCTTTTACAAGCTTGTAATGTACCTACCTACTACACATACCTACACGATGGTTACAGGTATTGGTACAGGTACCGAACGCTGACAGCATCAAAACGATAAATGGCAGCGAGCGAGCTTGTAGGTTTTGTATGCTTATGGACACAGCCATAGGTAGGTAGAATTGTAGTTATTACAAATTGTAATCTAATCCAAATCCTATATTACTAGCTATACCTACTTATTATCATATTTCCTACTAATATCTTAAATGCGAAACTTTTCGAGGGTGGACGGATTGATGGATTTATGTCTGTTACCTTTACCTACTCTATCCCGCGAAAAGTACTGAACGGGTTTTTATGAAGTTTGGTATGAGGATGAAACCTTGGAAAAGAACATAGATTAATTTTTAACTAATCATCCCTAAGAGGGTTGAATAGAGGATCCAACTTCAGATACCCTTTGAGATATTGACACAAAACAAAGTAATAGGTAGGTATACGGAGTAATACGGTAAGTTAATGCGCCCATGACTACAAAAAAAAACGTCTAACGTTTGATTACGTTTACGCATCGCGTCAAAACAAAAAGGATTCTAAAATCTGTGATTGAATAGTTCCAAGTGCACTACCTACCTATCACAAACTCTTAAAAAGTTGCTGGTCTTAAAGCTGTAGTTTAACAACTGTTTAATGTTTTACTGTGTTTGTGTCAAACGCATGGTAGTGTGTGCAATGTTTTATTTATTAATTTAATGTATTCATAATGCTTATGTAATAACTATGTAAAAATATTACCTTTCTGCACTTCAGCTCCATTTAACTGTGCCAAATTTCATACTCCTCCGTCCGCGCAATTTTCGTAAAATGGTACCGAAAGTTTTTGCTTCAAGTATTTATACCTATATAAGAAGATAGGGTAAGGGCTATGGGGTACAGAATGCCGCGATGACGATGCTAATGTTGGTTCAAGTAGTAGTAGGTAGGTACCTACCTACTCGAAAACTTGAATAATTTTGGTTCATCATGTAAACTTTAACTCTTGCCGTTTGTAACTCTTTAAATGTAGGAACTTCTTTGTGGACAGAGCCAAATATGACATAACAGAATCCATTCCCACCGTTCAATAATAAAGATCAATTGGCGACATATATTTGCATGTTTGCCGTTCCTATTGTGAGCGTTTGTGTTTGGATTATGATATGACGCAAGCATATTTATTTATTTTTTATATTTTTCTTCCTCAAGCACAGGTAACTCAAGGTCACATTGCAATCACAACTTTAGTAAGATATGAATATTATGAATGACACAAGAACAAAGATAATAATAATAGCTACCTAACACCTTGTTCTTGTGGTAAGTAAAAAACAAACTAAACTAGTAGGTAGACTACAAAGAAAAGTTAGTAAAAATACTTGGGTACTATTTTGTAGTGCCATATCACATTTTATACCTACAATCTCCTACAACCGTTTCAATGAGAGTCGCTTTGCGTATTACAAACATTATTTTGTCATACTACAAACCTTGAATCTATACTTAGGTAAGTACCTAATTCAATTCAAATATTTTCTTGTGCAATTTCCAAATATATAATTTAAATCTTGAATTTCAGAAATATCTAAGAGCCCAGTCCATTTACCACTTTGACCTTTAGAAGAAAATCTTAGTAAAAGCAATGGTCCATAAAAAGACCTCGGCTACAATTTGGGACCCGAAGGGCTTTAAAGCATTTTAAGAAAAGAGTCCGTCTTAATTACTTGCTTCTGAGTACAATTTTTTTTCCCTTACTCAATGTTGTTTTATTCTGTAGAATCTTTTGAGTAGATCTGAGATATAAAAATGTTGTATTTTCATATTCATTCTCATATTCCATGTATTTTGATTTTATGGCATACGCTGCTAATAGCCTAAGAGCCCGTGAACGCCAAATTTTCGTTATTTTATAAAAGCTCAATGTTTCTCAGAGTATGCTTCCAACCAACACAGGTAAACGATGGGCTACAATGAAAATTGCGTCATCGTGGCTTTGGCAGGTATCAAACTTTATTAAATTGTAAATTGTACTTTCGTAATATTATAAAAGATGAATTGTATATACTTAATGTTACTTAGGTCAAATTTATGAAAGCAGTAAGAACTAAAAAAAGCTAAGTAAAAAAACATTAAAAATCTTTATCTGTATTTGAAGCTAACAATATTATGCTATCCATCCAATTTTAAATTGATGTTTGTTGTTTAAAAACTATTGAACGAATTCTGTTATAAATTCTGTATGGAAATAGCTTGAACACTTTTATCCTAAAAACCAACCCGCTTACGGATAAAATAGAAGATCAAATATTTTCGTGAAATTCCAAGATATATTTATTTTTATTGAGAGAAAAGTTTCTTGTTCAATATTAAATTTAAACATAGTTAATTAATTCGATACTTATTACTTTTTATTTTTTAATTACATCGTACAAAGTTGAAAATGCTTATCAGAGGCAGAAAAACAAAGAATAAAAAAAAGGTTTCATCGCCCTAGGGAAAGAAAAAATCTGACGGAATTCGCGTTGTGTTTACAATCAAATTAAAATACTTTGCTTGTTCTTCAGCGGAAGCAACGTTCGATGAAATTCAATCGCCAAATTATTGAGTAGCACAACGACTACAGTTGGTTTAATACCATAATGTTCTTGTCTGGCACTTACTTCATTATGAGGAAATGGCTTTAATTTTTCTAAAGCTAGGTATGTTAAGAATATCTAAAAGTTCCTACAATTAAAGAAAGAGAAAAAAGTTTACTAAATTCTATTTAAAAAAATTAAATCTAGTTCTAAATAGCTAGTCGCATTAATATTTAACTTTCTGCCGTACTTACATATACTTTTTCTATTTGGTAAAAAATTCTCGTATAAATATTAAAGGGGACCGAACTCGCAGCAACTTGCAACCATTCCCTCTTTTTAAATTAATCTTTGCTTATTCTCCTTCCAGCGGTACCAGAGGCCTTGTCTGATTAATCTATCCATCTAATCTAAATATAACAGTATCATAGTCCTGTTAGTAAAACCGTTGGTAATCCCAGTTAGTAATCGTTATTATTGGTCCTACTCGAAGCTGGTCACAGATGTGGCGCTATCGCTGAGCTAAGGATTGAGGTGGTCGCCTCTTGTATAAGTGTAACCAAAAGTTAGTGAGGTGAGGACGGATGCGTGTTTGTATATAGAACGGTAACGGCTTGACTACTCATTACGCCACACCATGTATAGTCGATTATACAAAATCTACTCAACTATTTCTTATGAAATTTGGTGTGAAATAGTTGAAACCTTAGAAAAGGATATTCAAATTACTTTTAAAAAATCCCTTCAATATGTATGGAAAAATTAAATTTACGTAGACGGAGCCGCGCGAATAGTACGAAAATAATTAGTAGGTACCTACTCTTAATTGAACAAAGTTTCCCTACTTCTCAATTGGCTTAAAAAGTATTCTTAAATTATAAGGTATTTGAGTTTGATAAATTGTTTGATTCTTTTTCTTCTTTCTTAATATCTTTCCATAGGGTTGGTGTGAAGGTGTATTGTTGGCACAGTGGCATGGCATAGTGCACTCACAAGTCACACCGTAGCAAGTAACGTTGTAGGTATAACCTTTGTGAACACAGTATACATTTAGTAAAAAAGATAAACTTTTATCAACAAGAAGAGAACATGGAAACGTCAACAAGTTGAGCAACATTTAATTTCAAATAAATAATTAAATTCATCCCTTCGGTCCACTGCCGGAGATAGGCTCCTGCGGTTTCCCGCTGTTTTCTTCAGGCCGTCAGTCCACCTTGTCGGACTGAGGGCGGCCTCTCGTCGTTGTCTACGGTAGCCAGAGACCTTAGTACGAGTTGCAAATGGTTAATCGAACAACTTCGTCACCGCGTATTTCGACTACACGTCAAGCGCATTGAATCCCATTGCTGTCACTAGATGCCCTAGATGGCACTATTTCGATTCCATACAAAACTTTGTTTCATTTAACGCGACCGAGGAGTTTCACGTTGCTATCACTAGATGGCGCTGTTTAGATTCCATACTAATCTTAGTTTACGTTAACGCAACCGAGGAGTTAAAAAAACTCTGTAGTAGTAGCATAGTGTAGCGTAGCGTACCTACGTGAAAGATTTGTACAAGTTATCAGTGCTGTAGAATTTTCATTTTTATTTTCATATGATATGGCGCTGGGCGATCTACTTAACGGGCCGCACTGAAAATTAGCGTCATGGTTCTATCATGGTATCATGACTCATGCTGAGTGCGAGCCCTTTTGTCTTCTATGCTGCAACACTGATAAATATCTACTGTATTTTATAGTGCGTAATACAATGCAAATATACTTTACTGCACACCATAGGAAAAAAATACGTAAAGTGACGAGATTAAATAACATTGAGGTGTATGCTAAAGGCCTATTTTGTTTGATTGTATTTGGATACAAATAAACCTAACTATCTTTATATCTTTTTCTTCTAGCGAGCCGATGAGCTAATGATCTGTCGCTAAGCCTTGCTGAAAGCTGTCTGATGTCCTGACAAGGGTCAATCTTAAAAAAACACTAGTAATTCTAGTAAATACATACCTCTTTACGCACACCGTGTTGTACCAGAATTAAATTCTAGTGTGCGGGTGTCTGAATGATAGACTTTTTAATTGCTCAAGTGGATTGTACAGGGATTAAACCGAATTAATTAGTTATTTAAGTATACCTACAGCTATGTAGGGTAGGCACATGTTAGGTAATTATTTTTGTAATCGGTATTACTATTATAAGAGTCGGGGGATTTACTGCAATCGATGTCATAGAACCTATTGCCTATGTCAATAACGTAAATGAGTTTTAGGAAAACATCTATTAGTAGATACTTCGTCATGGAACACAAAATCGCTGAAACTGTATTGTCCATAGACATGATATTTGGCAGGGGAGTGAGTACCTTATAGGATGTAGTAACCCCGAAGAAAATGGTGTGTTCAAGTTTGTTTGGTAAAAACGAATTAACTATGTACAGCATGGACTTTAGGCTGAAATTCTTTGTCTGCAGGCTATACTTGCTATACCAGTTTGTATGGGATAGTGAAGAAACCTGGTTCACCATTAATACGTGCATTGTCCCTGCTTAGTTGTGTTCTGGCTTGGGATCCGAGTTTAGACTTATCTTATCTTCTTTCTTTTAAATCGGACAGTATGGGGAAATCCGAAACTATAACAGATACAGAAAAACTGTGTAAGGAACCTCTTCACCCTTTTTTGTAAAAACGATTTTGGCATATTTTGATTTTTGGTCAAGTGTGAGAGTTCCACAGA